>JAOYSI010001100.1:0-17462 GCA_025775065.1 Hiodon alosoides
CCACCCCCCGGGGGGTTTTTTGGGCCGGGTCTATATTTGTTCGTTTTCCCCCTTACATTGCTAGGGGGGGGTGGGGGGGGGGGGGGGGGTTTTGGGGGTTGGGAGGAGGGCGAGTCAGCTCGCTCATTTTCGTTCAGGCTATCGTCTTTTACTAGTGCCGGGTTTATTTATTTATTTTTCTCCAAAAGGTCTTGGCAATTTGTGCTGCCTGCTGAAAGGGATGTTCTGTGGAACGCTGTGTTGATTCAACGCGCGCCGTTGTTTGAAGCAGATTGCTATTAGAGCTGAGAGAGTGCCATTAGAGCGGAAATGAGGCATTGTGGAGGAACAGGCACCTCCTTTGGCTAGCCTCCGCAACCTCAAGGCTTTCTGATTATATCTCAGCAAGTGCAGGTGGGGACATTTATTTTTCTCCGTGCGGCTATCATATCTGCTAATTAAAGCAGTTCGGCGCTAAATCTTTAGCTTTATTAATTGGCGAGAGAAGGAGAGGATGTATTCAAACGGGCCATTATTGCAAGGTGGGTTATCTTTTTGCTTTCACGCACCGAGCGGCTTTTTCAAAGGGCACCTCACCGTAATCGATCTACTGTGGTATTAGTGGCTTTATGGCTCCCCTTTCTTAATTTGCTAAGGTGCTTAACCCTTTGGTTAAACTGTTTCCAATCACAACGCCGTGGAGCGGCATTATATCAAAAAATCATTAGCCTTTTATTCAATACATCCCAATTCTTCCACCAGACGTTCAACGCGGACATGAGGTCGAAAATCGGGAGGACAGGAAGCCTCTTAAGACGCAGCATTTTGTGTTTCATTGATGTGTTTCTGAACGAGAGGAACGTAGCAACAGCGGAACTTCTTGTGGATTCTGAAGAAGGCAGCATGTATTATGGCTGCGTCAGGTCTCGTGGCTTCAGTTAAACGTCCGGGTGTGGTGTTGTATGTAATCTCCAGGTTCCTTCGATGCGCAGAGGGATGTCATCGGCCAAATGGCCAGCATCACAGAGAAAGAGGGACGGCTCGACCCACTCCCCACCACACATGACACAGAGCGAGACGTCCACCTGGTCTCCACTGCTCCTCCAATCAACGTCCCCAACCATCACCCCCTTTTTAAGGGATTTCTCCTCCCTGAGGCCGTGCGCACCAAGACCTTCCAGGGCCAGGAGCAGTTTTTTGGGGACAGTGAGGCTGTGGGTAGGCACCCCACGATGTCTGCTTCCAGCTCCCACCTTGCCGATGGCCCTTTCACCCACCTGGTTCCACACGAAGATGCTCCAGCCTTTTCTGATGTTGCCTCAACCCCTGCCACCATGGCGGCCACATCTCCCGGGACCGTCACATCCACCTCTTCCCCAAAGCCGGCCGTTTCTACGGTGCAGGGTGTGGCTACAAAAAGTGGTGCTGGGACCGTGGAGATGGAGCGGGTGGCCATGACCACTGCAGTCACCCTCGCCTCGACCGCCCCCTCTAGCAGCAGCGGGCCTTCCCTCGTCTTTCCCGTAGGGAGGAGGTCTTCCGACAGAGGAGCGGTTACCGTGGAAACCGGCCCGGCACCGCCAGCTTTCAATGCTTCCGCGAGACAGATTACCGCAGAGACTCGACAGCCTGCGGCCGAGCACGGGGCGGGCCTAGCCAGTGAGGTCACCACGACGACGTCCTCTTCCTCATCGGGGGATACAGACGAGGAAACCACGACATCCACCATCATCACAACCACGGTCATCACCACCATGCAGACCCCAGGTAAGACCGTCTAGTGAAAGTTACCAGTTACCATGAATGTTAATTGCGTGATTGTTGTATGTTGCTTGTGATCATTGTTGGGTCTCCCGAGGGGCTCGGTAGGTAAATGCTCTCACCCGAGATCAGGTAGATTTCTGTGATTGAGGTTTGCTGGTTGGAATCTGGATCATGTTGTTTGTCGACTGTGACCAAATGTGCCAAGCAGCGGCGCAAAATTAGCATAGCAGTGTCGGGGTTTGGAGGGCGGAAATCAGCAGGGTTTCTTTCTGCTTTTCTGTAAACAGCGACTCATGCCTGCTTTTCCGCTGCCGTCTGCTGCTCTCAAAACACAAGCAAACAAATTCAGGCCCATCAGTGCTTTTCCATTAGCACCGTCGCCCCGTAGTTCGGAAACTTTAGAAGCTTTATCAAAGCCAAACCAATGCAGACACATTTTGCTGTCGTGGAACTTCTATGTACAAGTTTTTATGATCATGAAAGCTCTTGGATCGTTTGTAATTAAAATATACGCTATTAAAGGCACTTCAAATGCGTTGAATTTATTTGTGTAAAGAATTGTCCTGTAGTGGCCCATTGCGAATACAAAGAAAGGATCACATAATTATAAGATTCATTTGAGCTTCAATGATTTGGAAAGTGATGTGGCTTTGCCCTCTTAAGCACAGCCCGGTATCCCCAGTGTTGCTTTCAATTCCGTTTGTTTGTGCCCTTCATCTATAAACAGCCGTGGGGCTAAAATTAATTATAACATCAGTATTCCTGCTCCACTCGCACTCAATTGAGTGCTTCTGGAATTGAGTGGAGGAGACAAGATTGCAGTGTCTGATCTCCAGCCACCTTTTGTTAGGGGAAATAAAAGTTGAATTTCTGAGCGGAACAATCCAGGCGGTGGCTGTATCCAAACTTAATTTGTAGTTTACCCACTAGGCCCCTTCTGAGAGCCCGAATGGGAAATTTACCGGTATATCCAGGAGCGACGTGAGGCAGAACCAAGTGGATGAGCTGCCCCGGTCCTCGATTTGGATGGAGTGCACGCACGCACTACCTCCCCCCGACGCTCGAGTGAGTTATGCGGCGTGGAGAGTGCCCCAGGGGGGAGGCGCTGAGGGGGGATCTGCAGCCGTGCTTCCTGGTAAAATTCGTCTCCAGAAAGAAAGCTCTCCTCCACCGGCCGCCGCGTCCGCCGCCTCAAAAACCGGAGGGGAAGATAAAACAGTTGGCCAAGCAGAAAGATCTCAAGGCAGCCGGAAAATGATCTCAGGCCAGCTGCACCTGGACCGTCCACTGAGTGCCCGCCAAGGAACAGAAGGCCTAGGCTGGTCCCAGCGCAAAGTGTGGGAAATCTCCTGAAGGTCAATAAGAGTGTCCAGGCAGTGGGTTTTAGACGGACTCGGGAGAGCGAGAGTGGTCAGTGGTCCTGTTTGTCTCTTCCTTCACAGCTCCGTGCAGCACGAACTTCACCGCCCCGGAGGGCTACATCGAGGCGCCGCAGCAGTCTGGCTCCTGGTTCTATTCCAGCATGGACTGCACCTACACCGTGACCGTCTACATGGGCTACGGAGTGGAGATCCAGGTCAGTGCTCGGGCCTAACCTATTCACTTGGCTGATGGATCAAGTTTGAACTTTTTGGAGTAACGTCAGTGGAGCTCTTCCTAGGCGCCGCCGAAGGGTAGAGACTCGCAGCACCTTCTTCTCGAGGGGACCCAATTGCATCAACAGTTTTTTGTCGCTGAGGTTTGTTTCCAATGGAGCGTTTGGTGTAATTGCCTGATACCATTGTCTGAATTTCGTTTTACGTTTGGACGTGAAGGAGCTAACGAGCACTTTTCAAATCCCACACAAAGAAATGCTTGAGGTCACATGAATCAAACTCCTACCTCTGTTACCTTTCAAGGGCTTTAAAAAGATCACGCTGCTCTGACAACTGGGTTCAAAATGTGTATATTGACAGGCTCAATGGTTATACTATTTTAAAGTGAGCTTTGTAGTAAAATTATCTGCTTTTATTGAAGAACGTTGATTTCAAAATATGGTTTCATGCTTGTTTTATGTTTACAAGTGAATTCCACTAGCCTGGAAGTTATTGTCTTTCAATGCCCTCCATGTACAAAAAGCAAACAAGCCCCTGTTTGTTACAAGCCTGGTTGAAATGAAAGGAAATTATTCATGGACAACAGAACTGATAAATGGTGTCAGCAGAAGCATTCCTTTACAGCACGAGTCATTGGGGAAATAAACATTGCGCTCACTCACAGTGGGGAATAGTGGGGATTTATTTTATTGCCTTCTCTCTCCTGTGTTTAGCATCCTGCCATTATCAAAACGGCCGGGATGAAATGACGCGCATTTCCTTAACGCAGACGCAGTCTCACACTGGGGCGTTCCGACAGGCACCATAAGCCGAAAGGGAAAGTGCGTGATGTGTGTACCCGTGAAAGGTCGACCTCACAATCTGCGCGCGTAAACCAGGACCGGGAGAAAACCTTCGCCCTCTCTTTCCGAATGCAAACGTGTCTTCTTCTCACCCGCGCCTCCAGCTGCGTTTCCAATGGCACTACTGCCAACCCAGCGTTTATCTATGGGAACAGGTGCAATCTTCATTATCCTGTGTGCATGGTGCCACAGCAGGTACACCCCTGATAAACTGCAGTGCTGTGCACCATGCCAGGTCTTTCTCAGGAGGGCATGGGCACGTGCGTGCGTGCGAGTGTCTGTGTGTGTGTGCTGTGTAGTGTCTGTGTGTGTGTGTGTGTGTGTGTGTCTCTCTCTGTCTGTCTGAGCCAGCGTGTTGAGAGGTTCCCGAAAGGCCTGCCAGACTGGTGGCGGTCGCCCTTTCTGCTCCAGAGGCCCCATGGCTGATTGTTTTCCGAGAGCTGCATTTCCAGTCGTTGAGCACCGGCTGAACTGTGAACGCAGACTCGGTGATTCAAAGAATCCGCCTTCACCTGAAACATCCTCCAGATTAACTCCGGAGCATCGCTCCGCACACTCGTAAAATATAAAATAGCCATTGCCCCCGTAAACCCCCCGGCTGATGCCTTGGCTGATACGTTATGACTTTAAAAGATGTACTGCAGACGATTGTCTCAGCTGTCAGAGCTTACGGGGAAATGCCGGAAATGCAAGCGCCACCAATAAATATCTTCCGTCTCCCCTTTCGTTTTAATTATTCAAAGTGGCTGATATGTAAGGAAGCTGCTGTGTTCCTCCTTTAATTAATTGCTTATGGATTAACTGTCCACTGCTTTTTGTTTGTTTACGACTGCCTTTAATGTCCCCCCATTAAAATGTCTTTCATGCAACTCTTAAGCTAATTAAAGACGCCTCGGCATCAAGTCGACAGACAAGGGAAAAAATGGTTTAATTGGCAGATAATTTGAAGGTCCTGGCTGTATATGATGGCTTTATGATCTACTAAATCAGTCGTTTTTTTTTACGGAGGGTACATGCCTTGTAATGCAGTTCTCCTTTTTAATTTATTCTTTTATCACTGATATCGCGCGTTGCATTTCGTTTGGGGTCTGCTGTTTTTTTTCCCAGGTGCACAATAGGCTCGGTCAAACTTGATTTACCCTTCGGTAGGTAAGCACCAGTTGGGGGTTGTAATATTCCCTTTGACAGTCCTCAGACAGGTCACCCTGACGGCTGTCCTGTTCCTCTGTTAATCCCAGGGCCCATGCAGCAGAGAGTCGCCACGCTGCACACCTTTCGCTGTGAATATCAGCCTAGTGGGAGTTTACGCTCCGTAACAGCGGCCCTGGCGCCCCACTGTGGAAGCGGGCCTCTGTAACAAACCAAGCTGATCAGATGATCAGATGTAGGCTTGATAGGACTTTAAGGTCACCTTCTGTTAAAGTTTGGAACAAAGTTGTTGTTAGATTGTTGTTTTTAAAACTTATTCTATGCAGACCATTATGAGGCCAGTTTTCAAGTAACAACTCGGTCATTCCTAAATAAGTAAAAAGTGGAAAATTAACCAGCATACACATTGGGGGGGGTCCTAGGACCAGGAATGGTGGACACTCTGCTATATCCTGTTACGTGAGTATAGACCTGCTGCAAGGGAATCTTTCCAGTTCACCTATAAAGAAGGAAGCGTGTGGGCATTTGGCCCAGAGGTGGAGAGGATAAGCCACGTCTGAAGAGACAGGTTCAGTCCTGTGCTAATCGCCATCTACGATACCAACCTCCCAGCCCCTGCTGGTGGCGGTAAAAGTCTCCTGCATTACCCAAGCACAGACAAAGGTCTCCTGCATTACCCAAGCACAGACAAAGCAGAGGAGGTAGATCCGCTATTATCAAAAGGAGTGGACGAACTATCTAACCCAACATCCACCCACGATGTTGGTCCAGCAGAACGCTTCATGTCAAAACGCCTAACCGAGGCGGCAGCATTTTGCTTGGGTTCCCCCCCCAGAGCAGAGGGAGACACCGTGTACGCCCTGCCGCTGATCAGACGCAGCAGCTGTGTGAGGGGGGAGCGCAGCGCTCAGCGTGGAGGTGTGAAGTCTTCAAGGAGTGGTACTTTAACCCCTCTGCTGATGAAAAACATAGGCGATCACAGCAAGGCTCCCATTTCCCTCCCAGAGCTGTGTTAAACTGAGGAGGACAGCTGCCAGTGGGAGTTTTGTAGCAGAACACGCCTTTATATCTGCCTTGAGAGGGACACCGCTTGCCGTAATGCACATATCCCTCAGATTAAAACATCGTCGGGCCTCCTGTGTTTCGTCTCCTCATTGTTCCCCTTCTTTCCTCCCAAAGAAGAGACGACCTGCTGTTTGAACTGGTTTTTGTGACGGCAAACCTGCCATATTCCAACAGAAACTCCAAATATAGGATTACTTTGAGGACTCTATTTCAGTGAGAGGGAGGAAAACTTCCAGGTTTCCTTTGAAACGGCGAGGAGGTCCAACACAGCGGCAGCTGTTCGGATTCTGCGTGCGCCTTTTGTTATGATGTCAAAACTATTACGACTGAAATCTAATAATCCAGATAAGAAAAGTTTCATGTTGAAGAGAGTGAAAGGGAGTTTTTTTTTTTTTTTTTTTACATTTCCCCAGTCCTGTTAGTAGGCGTATAAAATCCGTTCGGTATACCTTCAACACTGTGGTAACATTTCACTGTGAGTACCACCTCTGGGTGCGCCGTCTATTATACCCTCTTTTTGGTTAAATTCCCAAAACATTAGCGTGTGCATTAGCGTTTCCCGTGAACAGTTTCTGGGCTACGGATGATTTCCAATGGGATACAGCACAGTGCAGTGCCGAAGTGAAACCTTGCCTCCGTTTCGGGCCTTTGTGATTTTTGAGAGCGTAATAGATCTCCATCAGGTCTTCTTCTGGTGGGAATTCTACTCAGGTGTGTCCCTGTGTGTGTCTTCCTATCCTCCCGCTCTCTGTTTATCGCTGTGCAGGCCCGCTGCTTTTATTTGGCCGATCTTCTCACTGGCCTGAATGGCACGTAACCCAAGAGATACGATTAGGCCTTCTACAAGGGGCACTGCAGGTCCTGGGGACAAGCTTCAGCAGCAGCACAGATGACTGATAAGACCCGGACAGCTGAGTGTACCGATACAGACCAGGCTACCGGGACAGTGAGAGACCAGGCTACTGAGGCAGTGAGAGATCAGGTTACCGGGGTGGTGAGAGACCAGGCTACCGGGGCGGTGAGAGATCAGGTTACCGGGACGGTGAGAGACCAGGCTACCGGGGCGGTGAGAGACCAGGCTACCGGGACGGTGAGAGACCAGGCTACCGGGGCGGTGAGAGACCTGGCTACCGGGACGGTGAGAGACCAGGTTACCGGGGCGGTGAGAGACCAGGTTACCGGGGCGGAGAGAGACCAGGTTACCAGGGCGGTGAGAGACCAGGTTACCGGGGCGGTGAGAGACCAGGCTACCGGGGCGGTGAGAGACCAGGTTACCGGGGCGGTGAGAAACCAGGCTACCGGGGCGGTGAGAGACCAGGCTACCGGGGCGGTGAGAGACCAGTTTACAGGGGCGGTGAGAAACCAGGCTACCGGGACGGTGAGAGACCAGGCTACCGGGGCTGTTCGGTGGTTTGGAGAGAGAGGGAGTGAAAATGAGCGACGAGGGAACACAGAGAGATGGCCACCTCTTATTCTCTGTATTTATCATCCGTGTGGTGTACTGTCACTTTTGTGGAGTGAAAAAATTCAGGAATGTGAGAAAAATGATTCAGCTTATCCCGCATACCAGTCCTCTCCATTTGATGATACCCATTCTGTGGACAATGGAGTCTGTAGGGAAGTACAATGGTCAAATCATTTGTGTTTGATGAGGGACCCTTCTTTCGATTTTAAAGCAGCTGACGAATGCGCGTCTAGGAATGGACGGCTTTCTTCTTTTTGACAGAAGTGTTTTCCGAAATTAATTGTGTCTGCGCACTTATTTCCCTGGTATTCAGGAGTCTGGAAAGTACCCTATTTACTAGAATGACTTTGAAATGGCTGGAGCTGCTGGCTTGACTCTGGAGGAGTAAGATAAGTTCAGTGGATTTGTTTGCTGCATCGTGTGAATATGTATGTTTCCCCGCTTGCTCCTTAGGGCCCTTGCCTGGTACTGGGGATAATGAAACTCACATCTCTGTTGTTCTGCCAGGCGATATCACTCCATCCCTCCAGCTTTTCTGCTCAATCCTGCAGTCATCACCAACAGTGAACCTGCCCTGAAGAGTGTGTGTGTGTGTGTGTGAGTGGACCTGTATTGTCACCGTATCAATTAAGCCATCGGATAATATTCAGTACAAATAATTCACAAAGGGACTGCGAAACACAGCAGGGACAAAGACTGCATGACATCAAATAAAACCCTAATGAAATCATCAGTACACAATTATATAACAGTAACTTGAATAGTGAAAAATGTACCGCAGAGTGTCTCTAACACAGTGTAGAACTTAAGGTTGGCTAGGCAACACCCTTGTGGGGTCAGGGGGTCTATAAGAAGCCTCCAAATGAATAGCCAGTACAGAGCATTGACCGCGGATCAATAGTCTCCACTGCCCTGGATTACTTTAAGCTGGGCAGAGTTCAGTGAAATATAGCTGCATTTCCTGTCTCTTGTCTCTGCTAATAGCAGAGATTGATTGGGAGGCACTTGTCAGGTTTCAAAGTTCCCCTGTCTGGACAGAAAGGAAGGCCTTGGAGTGAAAGGGATTTGTCTGGTGAGCTTTCCTATCCTTCTATTTTAGGTTTTCGCCTACGAAACGCTGACTCGGTGGCACACAGAGAAATCCCGATCGAGATCTAGTCGCAAAGCTAAGAAAGAAAAAAAAAAACAGGTACCGCTGTGGCAGTCCTGTCTGGAGCGGGGCTTTGATAAGTGGGCCCAGTTCTGCTGTGAGGATAATGCAGACGTGCAGTCTGCTGAAGACAATCAGGGTTGGCTGAGCCCATTAAGCCTGATTGTCTCTGTACCCGCTGGGGCAAGCGATCGGCGGCGCGGCACCCGTGCGGCTCCTGAGTGCGGATCGGTTCGGCAAGGTGTGAGGAGCCTGATCCAGAATGTGGGAGACGTGGTGTCCCGAAGGGAGACGGGGGGGGGGGCGTCGCGTTGCCTCTCACTCTGTTTACTCGTTATTCTAGCGCGTCCCGGTCCCCTTCGCCATAGGTAACTGCCAGGCCAGATGTGCCTTCTGCACTTTTATACAGAGATTCAGTTTGAAGGAAGCCCGGGCTAAAAGTTGCATCTGTCGACTGCATAATACACGCCTCCGGGGTCTGTAGGTCATCTGAATTATTCAGGACTCATAAAGCAGCTATTTACGGGGGGGAGGACAGCTCTAATCAGACGGACGGCGCGGCCGCGAGCTCTACCACCGTGGCCAGTCAATTCTGGGGGTTAAAAAAGCGTGGAGAACACCCGTCGGCCAAATTCCACTAAGGCTGTGTAAAGATGTCCCACGAACAAAATAGCACCTGCGTTGTTTTAATGTTATTCATGTGTTTTTCCCTCCCACTCACGCATGGAATTTTAACCTTCCATCACTATAGAGCCTATTCAGTGTTCTGATTCAGTTTTAGACCTTGTGGGTTCAAACATAGCCATGTTGCTTGAAGGGGATGGGCAACATATATGGTTGTATTATAAAAAAAAGTTATCGCACAAATTATAGGTTTAATGAGGGTAATGGTCGATAATAGGACCCCTACCTCAGAGATGCTCAACAGCCTGCATGAACGTTGTTATTCATGTACAGGAGTGTACGTTTGACTTAGAGACGGTATAAGGGGCGGTCTGCATAAACCTGCGTATTGACTGCTTGTGGGCTGGGTTAACATGCAGGCTGGGTTAGCATTCAGGCTGGGTTAGCATTCAGGCTGGGTTAGCATGCAGGCTGGGTTAGCATTCAGGCTGGGTTAGCAGGCTGGGTTAGCATTCAGGCTGGGTTAGCATGCGGCTAGCATGAAAAGTCTGCAGGGTACCACTTTTATAGAGGGGCTATCAGGCTAGACAACAGTGACTTTCTTTTTATTCAGTCTCGGTGCAGTTTGATCTTCAGTTTTTCATTCTGCCTGTGGTGTAATGCAACGTGGAAGGCTTTTTTTCCCCCATCCTAGAAAATATCAAATATCATATTGATCTTTAATATTTTATTTACATATATATATATTTTTATTTATTTATTTAAAAAGGGATAGGGGTGACTAGTGTACCATAAGGAGCCACCTGTGTTGATTCAATACATAGACCTTTCAGCCTGGTAGCAGGGCGGTGTCACGGCTGTTGGGGATTCTTCTGGTGTGGAGTGCGGTTTCGCTGGTCGCTGTACTATAATAGTGTCTGGAGGACGGAGGTAATTACTTTCCTCCACAGCCAAAATCAATAATCCTGGACACTTTCTGATCATCCACAATTCAATAATATCTCGGAGACCCAAGGTAAGTAAAAAAGAGGGCCTGATAATTACCTGTCACATGTTGTGACTCGGAACACTTCACACTGCCCCCTGTTGTCCGGAATAGAACAGCTGAAAGATAGGCACCCCTCTTTACCAATTACTCGTGATACATTCTAAAGCAGTATACATTAATATTGGGTATTTGTTAGAATTGATATAGTGCTTATTGTATGCCTGTTCACAGGCATGATAACAGTTTAGCCAAGTGTCAATCAGCCTTCCATGCTCCCGCCCATCACTATAGAACTCTTTCCCCTAAGAGCCAAATCTCTGGTCTTTTTTTTAAACAGTGAAATACTGGTTACGGCTTAATAGTTTAAAGACTTTGAGGCTTTGAGAGGGACACTTTAGCCGCACATCTATTCAGCGAGGATTTGTAGGGAAAGTGCAGAGATGAAGAGAACGTTGACGAGATAAAGCCCAGTGATTTAGCTGAGCCAGAGAGCTGCAGTGAGGCTTTCCACCGGTTAGTGTTCGAGAGGAGTCGTATTGCCCCATTCCAAGCTTAACACCGGTTAGCGTTCGAGAGGAGCCGTATTGCACCATTACAAGCTTAACACCAGTTACCGTTCGAGAGGAGCCGTATTGCACCATTCCAAGCTTACCACCGGTTAGCGTTCGAGAGGAGCCGTATTGCCACATTCCAAGCTTACCACCGGTTAGCGTTCGAGAGGAGCCGTATTGCCACATTCCAAGCTTAACACCGGTTAGCGTTCGAGAGGAGCCGTATTGCACCATTCCAAGCTTAACACCGGTTAGCGTTCGAGAGGAGCCGTATTGCCCCATTCCAGGCTTACCTGGGACTTCCACTCGGGACGGAGTAACATTTTTATTACAGCAGTGCACTTGGCTCCTGCATATCCGCCAGCCGAGAATGAACGTTCCCCTTCTCCTGAAAGAACAGGTGCAAGAATTTAATAAATTCACTGTGTATCCATCTGCCCTAGGAAATAGCAGAACAACAGCAGTGGTGTGGAATAAAGTTATTCTGCGCTGACTGACTGTTAAATGGTGTGGCTACTGTGATCCAACAGCCTCAAGACAACCTCCAACGCTGCCGGCAACGGCAGAGTTAGCTCAGCTTTAATTTACTCTACAGCACAATAAGCAGGCTGTGTTGGGTTGCAGCAGGGACAAAGCCAAGGCAACGCACTTACTTTGTCACTGTCCATCTGAATGAGTTAGAGATCGAGAGTGTGCCATGACTTGCTTCGGGGAGGTCCCATGTACCATAGGAAATGCCCCTCCTCCCGATGAGAAGGGGAAAAAGACTCTGTGTCATTTCCTCCCATTGCTGGGGAGAGGTGGCTCTGAATGAGGGCGTCTGCTGGCCTGCTAAGACCGAGCATGGCTGGAAACGAGCGGTGATGTCGCTCCGCCAGTCTCAGTCTCAGTCTCAGTCTCAGTCTCAGATAGGCCCCGCTGATATCAAATTTACTTTTGAGTTCGGGACGCTGGCTTCTTTACACTCTGCCTTCGCTGCTTTCTGTCCTCTGTCCTCAGTCCTCTCTCCTTCCCCTAACCCTCTTACCTTTATCTCTCGGAGAGCAGTGGGCAGGGTGGTGAAGTCTGTGGCTGGAGACAAGCGAGGCAGGCACGGTGCTGATAGTCACTCATCACTGAGAGCCACTGTGCTGCGTGCTCTGCGCTGTTGTCACAGATGGACAAGTATACCGAGTCAATAAAAGCTGAGATTGTTGGCCGTGGTTTCACAGCTGCTGTTGTTGGGTTTTTTTTTTTCCACGATAAATGGTACTTTCATTACTTTGAAATGGAAGATGCCAGGAAGTTGTACTATAATGTCTGCACATGTAGAGGGATGTTGGCTTTGCTTTGCTTGTCCTACTGAATCCACAGCTCTCTGAGTGCAACTCCGTGAGTTAAAAATGCCGTTTCAGGACAGTCAAGCAGTAATGAGTGTGGAAGGCCGTAAGCACATTCTCCCTGATGTCTATTAAAACCTACTGTCCTATTTCACCCCTGTGTCTGGGATCTGAAATACCCGAACGTTAAACTTTGTACATTCCTGTTTGAACGGCTAAATAACTGGAGAGCATGATGAGGAAAGATTGAGTTAGTTGTGTGGACTAAATTGGGAATTTTCCCTAGCCTAGGAGAAGACGGCTTTTGTCTCAACAGGTCGTGCACCACTGGGAGCCCGGGAATGTTTTTAAATTATCGGTGGAGTGAAAATTTATCGGTCCCATTCTGCAAAAAATAAAGGGAGGCTTCTCCTCCGTCACACATGGGTAAAGACGCGAGTATTCAGCGGTATGGAACCCCGTTACGGTGAGGCTCTGACTCGTCCTTGACTGTCAGCACACAGGGGGCACCTTGTGTGAAAACAGAGGTAGCTGTTGTTCTTGTTGCTGTTGTTGTGTTTGTTGTTATTTCACTAAGTGGAGAGACGCAGGGCGCGCTGCATGAACACAGCACCAGGCACAGAGGATGAGTTATACGACAATTAAAACATCTGCTTTACGTGATGTGCTCCTCGCCACCTCCCACAGACACGGAGACTCTCCCTCACAACACACTCAAGGTACTTTATGTGTTAAAGTAAAAGGCGCCTCCCAACAGCAACACTCACGCCACTGCTTTAAAGATATAGCCCTGGTCTTCCGTATATCTCTATTCTCAGTAGCTTTCTGACAAGCTCTCCCACTCCTCTCTCTCCACAAACAACCCTCCTCCCTGGGAAAAGGGGCTGTTTTAAGGGAACATGTTTTTTCGTGGTTCAATTAGCAGAGCAGTGCGAGGCACGAAGGAGCTGAAAGGAAACTCAATTAGCAGACAGTGTACGGGACCCGTCGACACCCCGTTTGGGAATGCAGACACGGAGACGCACTCTGCGCAGCACGCTGTGGACCGCGCTGAACGAATCCTGAGCACATCCGCCAAGGCGCTGCACCATGCCGCCGATGTGGGGAGAGTTGTTCTCTGATCCCACTGAAGCGACGGAGAGGGTCTGTCAGCAGAACCAGTGGGGCTCCAGTTCAGCTCTGCGGGGGCATCTTATCTGCGCTTCCTCAACGCGAGCCGGGCTACTCCGTCCACCCTCTGTCCATGTGCTCCTCAGTCAGACATTTGCCCAGCAACTCCTCCAAATCTCTGCGTTTCCGTAGCATGCCGTCAGTGTTCATTTGCATCTCGTTCTGCAGAGGGGGTAGATCAACTTGCTTGCTGGCTTTCTGCATGTATGGGAGAATTCTGGCGAAGCACAGATAAGGCAGTGAACAGCTTCTAGATAGGTTTCCCATCCACTATCCATTCCCTCGCCTCAGAATATACGCACATATGCACATGGGCTAACTAATTCAAGTGAAGTGCCCTTCATTAAGGTGTTTGAGTGTTTAATGCAAATCCCAAATATTTTCAGGATAAGACCCAATGGGTGGGTGAATGAGACAGAGAATGCTGCGCCTTGCAAATCTGCTGTTTCCTGTCCGATAACCTATTAAGGCTAAGCCTATTAAGCATAAATAGTCATTAACTGCTCTGGTCCTATGAATTTGCTATATATATACACACACACACACACACACACACACACATACACACACACACACACACACACACACAAAGGAAAATGAAAATGTTTATTCAAAGGTAGATTATTGTTCTAAATCAAAAAATTATACATGCATATTTTTTATAAACGATTAATAGGGGTCCTTTTGATTTCCTGAGTGTTTGAGATTAACTCGTCTGTCTCAGGTATATAATGTAAAGATTAATTCCCACTTGGAGGGTGAGATAAAAGGGGCGGATTAAATCATTCTTGCTGGAGCTTGCACAATTGGTGACTTGGAGGCATTCTCTAATATTCCCCATGGCTGCTCTGACTGTGAAACCTGCATGGTCAGATACCATCACGGCCTGTGCCTCTTCCATTGTTTTGACGCGTCGCAATTTGAGGCCTTGGATCCGATTGGTTTAATACACGAGTCACGTCAACGATTCTAAGCGCCGATTCTAATTAATGACCAGCTCATGAATCCTGGGAGACCTCTGCCAGCTGGGCTCTATGCCATCGATCCCTTAAGCTGTAAGGCACTATCTACGTGTATTTCATCTAGAGAACGAGTGTCTGCGTAGGAACCGTGACATCATCACAGTGAGCGGAAACCCGTTACCGAAGGGCAGAGAGGAGAACATTAGCATTCCTGGCAGTGCCCTGCTTTAATTAGAGCGCTTTTGACTGATGTGACTGCTCGTCCTTGCCTGACATGTTCCCAGCCTGCCCCCCGGCGCCGGGGCCAACGCACACAATGCCTACGCCAGTGATGCAACAGAGGCGGGAAGCTACACAGCGAAGGGCACAGCAGAGTTTTACCCAGTCGTTGAGTGTCCCTCCGCAGTTATTTACAGTCCTTTGGTTTATCTTTCCATATGAACTAGCGGCCATAGCAGAATGGCTATTGGCCTCACCAATTTACGTACGGGTAATATGGATTAAAGTCTTGGTTCAGTTTGGTGGGCTGGCTCTCCCCATGTTGGCAGAAATGTAATCCGAACGGCATAGCCTAGCGGCAGGCTCACTCCATGATGGCAGTGTAATTCTGATCTCTGAAAATGAATACAGCCACACTGTGTTTTTTTCACGTGAGCCATACTGCAGCACTAGATTTGTGGAGATGAAAGGCCGGGAGAAATACCTGTTCGCTGCTGTATTCCTCCGCTCTCCCTCTTGTGTGTGCCCAGTTATTGTTCTGAGAGGTTTTGAAGATGCTAAATGTGGCCAAGGTAGGGCTTTTAGAGCTGGGGAGTGCAGCACCCTTTTAGGGTTTTATTCTGGCAGAGGTGAGGCGACTAGGCAGGTCAGCTATCAGCCTTCTCCGGCTTGCCCGCCTGCCTTTGATTTACTGCAGTGTGGCGGGTCCCCACACACTCTGCTCCACACGCCCTTCCTCCTCAGGTCACCCCTTCTGGAGATTCCCAGCCACAGTTTTCTTTGGACTTTAAATCGCGCTATCAGAGAGGCCCACCGGCACTCACTCCTACGGCTCGGGACGGCAAACGTAACGAGAGGGAGCGCAGGACTAGCCGGAGACAGAAACACAAATTAGGAAACCGTGGGGGATGTTACGCGCTATCTTGTCCTGGAAACCACAGAGAATGGATCCACAGAGCTCTTGTTAGCCGAGGGTCAATGCAATTCACAGCGAGACTCGCCGCCAGGAGGAGCCGGTTGCTGTGGTCGATGATTTTCGGGTCAAGGTAACATTATCCCTCAGTCCGACTGAGATTAGTCGCAGCCTACTGCCTTGTGATCTCAGCAGAATGGCGTACAGGGGCCGTCTATCTAAACCTCTTCCATCCACCACCCACGCCTTTCAAACGAGATCAATGCAACTTTCTATTCTTTAGCCTTTCTCTGGCCAACACCCAGGGATTTATCATCAGATGGTAGAAACCAATTAAAAGCCAGCCCCATTGATAACTTAAGCCAGCGCCTGGAACTTAATGTGTGGTATAAACTCATGAGGCCCTTAAAAATAAACAATATCCTTTTTTTTTAAAACAATTGGGATAACAAGGAAAGAAAAAACACTGCAAAAACATACCAGCAATTTGGTGGGATTTTCTTCTCTAAGGTACTCATGATTTAAAGTTCATCACATTTAGTTCACTTACACTTTCCACAGTAGTGTTCAGTTTTTTTTCCTATTTACATAGTTTGTGGGGGAGGGGGGGGGGGGGGACTATATTCCCCATTGAGCATTGCATTGCGTGGAACTAGTTGGTAAACATTTTTTCCCTAAGGTGATTTAACAGCATTCCCCCAGAGTTCAACCTAAAGTTTTCTGGGGTTTGCCGCACTTTATTTCAAGTTCGCTACCTGTCATGTTTCCCGCTGGGACCAAAGCACTTCCTTAGTTGTTCGGAGGAGCAAAGTGTTTAGTGAAGCATGCTGAGTCAGGTGTTTACCATTCGAACCTCGTAATCCATTGCTACAGCTCACAATTCTGCATTGCCAGGAGCATGCCAAGTGCATATAGTTAACCTGATGCAACCTGCAGAAATCCCTGTTTGTCTCTTCCCTACGGGACCAAGACGAAGATGTCTGTGTGATCCATGTGATACAGTTAATAAACCCTCTGCGGCTGACTTTATTTTTTCTAATCCTTGGTAAGATGAAAAACAGTGTTCTTGGGTTGGTTGGTGATTCCCACAACCCAATAAGTATACTGAAAGGGCTGGCCTGCAGAAAGAGAACAGAAGGCCACCTGAGATGTCTCTGCAGACATCATTTGATTCTCTGGAGAAGCAGGTGGCACAAACAAGATGTTTAGCGACATGGTTTCCTCTAACGTTGTCAGGGAGATCTAAGAATTGCCATGTACGCATTTGTGCTGGGCTATAGATGGATATTTGTGGGCCCACAAGCAATTGTCCTGTCCTGGTAGTTCAGGGAACACATGTAATCAACATTTTAAAAGTATATTAAGAATGATAATTATAATTATTATGCAGTCAGGGCTATTGGTCAAGACACAGAAGCGGCAGATAGGCACTGATTGGGAATTCATTTAACGAATGCTACAGTAAGCACAGACAGCTGGTGAAACATCTGCAACAGTTGGCGTGATCAAGAGTACATCATCGTCCAATATTACACTGTAAATGTGTGTGTGTGCGTGCGTGTGTGTGTGTGTGTGTGAGTGTCTGTGTGTGTGTGTGTGTGTGTGTCTGTGTGTGAGTGTCTGTGTGTGTGTGTGTGTCTGTGTGTGTGTGTGAGTGTCTGTGTGAGTGTGTGTGTGTGTGCGTGTGCGTGTGTGTGTGTGTGAGTG
>JAOYSI010001102.1:0-17459 GCA_025775065.1 Hiodon alosoides
CCCCCCCCCCCCCCGCCCCCCGCCGCGCCCCCGCCCCCCGCCGCGGGGCGGGCCGCCCCCCGGGCGCCCCCCCCCCCCCCCCCCCCCCCCCCCCCGCCCCCCTGGGCCCCGCGCCCGGCCCGCCCCCCCCCCCCCCCCGCCAGGAATTGTGTTCTTTTTGATGTTAGGTAATGATTCTGTTGAGTGTCAGTGATACGATAATGATACCTCTGTGTGAATCACAATGTGTACATTGTAGTGCACTGCTGGAAATAACCAGGGAGGACATGCTGTATTGGAAAACGACGCGCTGTCAGTGAACGAGAAGACGCGCTGTTGCTATATATTTGTTACTTTGCTGGAGGTACAGACATGTTCGTACAGTCGATTTCCGCGAACGGACAGACGTCTTGCCTGCTTGATCTAGCCGATGCAAGACCGCTCTTTCAAATAACTAATTCCCCTAAGTTGTTTATTTGTGTTTGAAGTGGCTTTCCTAGTCCGAGCGCACGTTACTAGTGACGAAACCCTCCTAATTTATGGATCGTTAGCCTAATTGACGATAAGCGTAAGAAGGGGGTGGGGAGAGTGTGAAATATAACCGCAGAAAGCCAACCACAAGGGGATCGTATTCCTTCTTCACGTGCTGGTGGTTCCCTCCATACATGTCGCCCTCCTTATCAATTCCACGCGCGTCTCAAGGTGGAATACCACAGAAATATGACATGTGTTGAGGTGTGTCGCCGATGTGAGGCAGGGGACACTCAAATCCAGTGTTCAGGAAAGGGTGGTCAACTGGACATGTTTTAACACGTGCTCTGTATTAATAGAGCGAAGACCCCCGGCCGTGTGTAAGCGCGTCCTTTAAATCGTGAAGTGTTTTTGCTGGCTTACCACTTTAAGATCGCGGCCAGTTGTATTCAACAGGAAGTGATGAGCCTTTGATTCTAACGCCGTAAAGTATTTGTTACGATGTTTAGGATTTTTTCCTTTATGATTTTTTATATTAAATGTACATCTTTAATGTATTTATTCTGTATATTGTTGTTGTTTTTTCTTATTTGTGAATAAAGACGTAATTTTTGTCATTTAAAATAGCCTAAAATGCATATATTAATTGTGTTTTTATACGAAAGATGCGTGAATAATTAATTTAAAACTGGGCTAACCATAAAATTGTCCAGAAGGTCTTTTTGACCTTCCAAATCGTCATTCAGTTCGACTGCAAAAACCACGGACTGAAATTAGTAATGAAGGTCATTAGTCGGTAAAACGTAGGTCTGACAAGTGAGCCAATATGAGTAAATCGAACCATGCAATATTTATGTATCTCCTGGGTATACTGACTTGACTATTTGTAAGAAAGCAAGGAAAAAAAAGATTAAAGATTGTTTATGTTTCACCTTGCTTGTCTTATTTCTCTCTCCAATAATCTGTCCCTGCCTGCCCAAGAACGTTAACCACCACCTTCCCTCCCCCTCAAGGGAAGACTCAACTGTCTTCAGGTCTTTTATATCCCCCGTCTCTCTGTCTTCTTTCCTTTGTCTGCCACCGACAGTGTCCACTGCCCTGTAAATCACGTGTCATTTGAGTGACAGTCTTCAGAGGCAGGGAGTGGGAGTGGAGCAAAAACTACCGAAAGCCAAAGGATTGGTTGCACATCATTCAACAGCAAATCTAGTGGGGGATTTTGATGGATTGGTGTGAATGCTCCATTGCTTGGGGCGAAGAGAGGAATGAGAACTGGACTCACAAGTTTAATGGTGTGTTGTTGCAATTGACAATGATTGGATAGGGATCCTGCTACACCTAAAAGATTGTCGTGCTCTGTTGGTATTTTTGTGTCTTTACACTGTACTGGCCATGGGGCCATAGCTTGAGGTAGAATTAGAGGAAAATGTGACACTGAACCCAGGTCCAAGCCAGAGCTGACTGAGCGAAAGTGTAGCTGCCATTTGAGCTGCATGGGTTGTATGGTGGAGTGAGCTGTGTGGTGGGTGGCCCTCAGGGCAGTTAGCAGTCACCACACGCTGTTCCTTGGCATCACTGTCACGCTGTGCTGCCACTTGGAAGCCATTGTGGCTCCATTCAGAGCCCAATTAAATCAGGAGCTGGATCAGGCATCATTTTTGCAAAAGTTTAACCTAGTCAGCCAGAACGCCATACTGGCG
Organism: Hiodon alosoides; assembly: GCA_025775065.1. Taxonomy (NCBI): domain Eukaryota; kingdom Metazoa; phylum Chordata; class Actinopteri; order Hiodontiformes; family Hiodontidae; genus Hiodon; species Hiodon alosoides. Next base: position 2,151 of record JAOYSI010001102.1, read on the forward strand.
CGCACAACTGCCATAATGTGTTGTGTAGCTAACTTGTTTTCCTAATGCAAACTCTATACTGCTCCTGGATTCCAAACCTTGCACAAAATAGCAGTGTGTTTTCTAACCTGGGGTTGCTTGAAATATTGATATAATAAACCCAATTTCTTTCATTCCACAACCAGATATTTAAATGACCACCTTGGAGGTGTGTTTCTCCTTATAGTTAATTTAGCAGGGTAAAGCAAAGCTACCCTGTCTTGATGCCTAATGCCCCTGCCGCTGCCACTCACAGCTACCTAAACCAATCCGATTTTGCTTTCCAAGTGGAAGATTCACAGTTAGAAGCCCAAGTTAGGACAGAGAGCTGATGTTGCAACTCCAGTCAAGACGTTAGTGGTTTTTCACAAAGACTTGATGGTTTGAAATCGAGAGCTTGTAAACTGTACTTACAGACTGCCTGTTTGACAAGGACTGTGGGAGTGTTGCTACGCTGTGGTGTGAGAGGGCAAGGGACAGGGAGAAGGAAAACTCAGCTGAAGTAAGGAAAAAGTTGGAGCAGATCCACCGCTGCTCATGTTTTATGGATGTAATCCCATGGAACCATTTTACATCCGTGTTAGTCAGTTGGTCTGAGTTGGTAGAGGAAGAACAGAGTCAGTGGAGGTAGGACAGTGTTTGTGGAGATCTGAGGCAGTGGAGGTAGGATGGAGTCTGTGGAGTCTGAGGCAGTGGAGGGAGTACAGAGTCTGTGGAGAGCTGAGACAATGGAAGGAGGGGAGAGTCTGTGGAGATGTGAGGCAGTGGAAGTTGGACAGAGTCTGTGGAGATGTGAGGCAATGAAGGGAGGACAGAGTCGATGGAGTTCTGAGGCAGTGGAGGTAGAATAGAGTCAGTGGAGATCTGAGGCAGTGGAGGGAGGACAGAGAGTGTGGCGATCCGATGCAGGAAAATCTGTGGTGGTCTGAGGCCGTGGAGGGAGGACAGAAACTGTGGTGATTTTATATTTGAACGACCAACTGAATGCAAATGACACAACATTACTAATGGCCGCTGGGTAAAAGCAGTAACCTCCCATCAAGCTAAAAAGACTCCACTGCCCACTGAGGCTGTTTTTTTATTAGTATCTCCATTCATGAATAATGTGTGCTTTTTTTCCTGGGTGGGTGTTCTGTTCTACCAGTAATACAATTCCATTTGATGTACAAGGTCGCAAAAAAAAAATCTGAAGTTGGCCCCATACCCATAACACCCAGAGCACGCCCGAATCCAGGCTGGCCGTAGTAAATCCTCTGTTTCAGACCCATTCCCCTTAATGTAAAAAAAGCTTCCATCGAACCATATTTAAGCTCTTTCCTGTTCATGCTGGCCAGATATTGATTTATGCTAATTCTATCCATTGGTTTGGATAAATAATTTGACTCACCTGCAAATAATATTTTTTTTAAATAGCAAAACAAATATAGGTAGTGTCTGACTAACACCATAGTTACATTCTAGAAATGCTTCTGTATGGTATATTAGTCAGACCTCAACTTAAAAATAAAAAAAATCAGCATAAAGGGTTGCCGTCCAAGTTCCCAACTCAATTATCACACTTATTTTACTTTTGGTTAAATGCTTTTTATTTTAGCCATGCATAATAATCTGAACTAAAAACATTTTTTTACAAATAAAAAGATTTTAACAATTGCTTGTGTGAAAGTGCCTATTGAGGTGCAGTCTGCCCCTTTCTAGAACATACCAAGGTCGTGACATTTTTCAAATACGTGTTGGTTATAGGGCATGTGTACAAACCACAGCTTGTTTTATTTAGACCAACAGTGCTCTGAAGAATCAGCTTACCTCATGAGGTATAGGATTTTTATCAGCAAGTCAAAGATTTTCCTTTTCTAGAGGGAACTGGCTAAGAGAGCATGCAAATCTGTGAATGTATGTGCAAATATTATTCTCATAAAACTTTGTTGGTATTTCAAGGGCATTTGCTCTGGTTTAGGGTCCAGAGCATCACCCTCCACTTAAAAAAAAAGCATGGAAGCAATATCGTCGGTGTAGTTTCACCGCGCACCCCTTCCTCGCCTGGAAATGGTCCAGGCTTCACTTGACGGTGTGTGGGTATTCTGGGCGTGGAAGAGGCGAGACCAAGAGAAAGTTTTACCATCTTGGTTTGTATCCCGAATGCTAGTTTTGTACATGTCAGTGGTAATTGCTCATTAATGGTTGTCTGTCCTAGCCTTTGTCCCAGCCCTTGTTAATATTACATACGTAGAGGGGAAATAATAGCTTCCTAATGACCTGCTTATCAGTGTTTTATTTGAGGAATGAGAGAGACTAAAAGCTGTAGTCCTAATAGGAGTCTGATATAAATGGGTTTATGACTAATTCTATGGCATCAAGGGAACAATGAACTGAAGGACGACTGTCTTACTGTTGGCTTACTGTAGCAGTTTACAGAGGGCTAAGTTACGTGAGGGTGTGTAACACTTTGAAGATTGATAGAGAAAGGGCGGGAGTGTACACTACTTGTTATTATATTCACATCACAGAAAAACACACATCAAAAAACAGCTTGGATCCAACAGAACCAATGTTTAGTAAGAAAAATGCTGCTATGACTATTGATTTTGTCATAATATGACAGATAATCATTATCTTCGTTTTGATGGCTTCGGTTGGATTGAGAGAGAAGGAAGAAAAACAGTCAGGTTATTAGCAGAAATGATGGACCCATGGGTAAAAGGGTTTACCATTTGCTGTTTGTACAGTGAATGGTACAGTGAGCTAAGATATGCAGAAAGGTTCAGTCACATGGTCTCTAGATGACAGAACAGGACAGACGAGGAAATCATGGCCAGCTTATCTGGATGGAGGACAAGGTCACATTCTGCAGTCTTCCCTGCACTGTAGCCGAGGTGACCTTTGGCCCACAGGAGATATGGGAGGTGACAGCCCAGGTCTGCTTCAGTTATGTAATGCACAAAGAGGCTGTGGAGGAGCTCTAGGTCTCGCTTTCCTTCTCTCTCCTCCTGGGTCTTCAGTAAAGTGGGAATGGTGATGGTGAGGATTGAGAGGGAGCGAGAGAGGCTGATGGAGAGAGAGAGAGAGAGAGAGAGAGAGAGAGAGAGAGAGAGAGAGAGAGAGAGAGAGAGAGAGAGAGAGAGAGAGAGATCTGGAGGGCTAGCTTAGTCAAGGTCACACAGAGGAGAGGCGAGCCTGTGCATGTGTGTGCGTGTGCGTGTGCGTGTGCATGTATGTGTGCTGACATCAGGGAGGAGACAGGAAGAGGGAGGCCAAAACACACAGGGGTAAAGTGAAGCAACAGCCGTTGGGGTGGTGAAGCAAAGACATGGAGAGAGGGGGAGGGAAACTGGAGATGGGGCTGTAGGTTCTTGCCACTTGTAAGGTAAATATTGTATAAGTTACTATATTAGAGACTAGGGAAGTATGGCTCGCTTCAGTCAAACCACCATGGCAACAGCAGAATATTTGACAGAAGTGCATTGAGACTGAATGGGAGAGAGGGAGAGTGTGAGTCTCTGGCTGGGTGTGTTTATGCGTCGTTATGTAACTCTCCCTCTGGTTCAGTGAGATCCCTCGGAGATGCAGTATTATGAATCCATGTGTCCATGCATGTTTGTTTGCTTGTATCCGAGTGCTGAACTGTGTGTCTTTCTACATGTGTGTTGCCCGTTGTAATTCTTGTGTTTGCTTGTGTTTATGTGTACGACGAGTGTGACGTGGATGAGAGTGTTGCTATTTGTGTGCTGACTTGTGTTTGTTGGTATATGTGAGTGTGGCCTTGCGTGTACGATTATGTGTTATCTGAGTGCTTTGTATGGACGTGTTTGAGTTTTCCGGTTTTTTTTTTTGCGAGCGTTTACGTGACGATTTCTTCATCCTGTCTTATGTGAGTTCTCTGCTTCTTCCCACGGCTCCTGCTGACTTTCCCTCTGCCTCACCTCCTCCTCCCGCCAAACTCCTCTTCTTCACCTTTCTTAGTCTGTCTCTCAATGGCCCTTCCACCATTGCCGCTTCCACTTTATTCCCTTTTGTTTATTGATAATGAGGAGTCATATCCAAAGAGAGAGAGCGAGAAGTATGAACCAAAATGAACACAAGGAATAACAAAGCAGACACAGAGAAAGTAAACGTGTCTGGGGAGATACTGTTGCCTAATTCAGTTGCCGCCAAGCTTTTGATGAAGGGAGGGAGCTGAAAGGAGGCGTCTTTAAGTTTGGCAGCTATGAATCTGGAACTTTGAAAAAGGTGGTGATGGAAAACAGAAGAAGCATATAGGTTTTAATTAATGTTCTTTGCCATCCAGGAAGCAATTGTGTTTAAGACCATGTGGTGAAGGGACGAGAGAGTAAATGTCTGAATATGCTTTTTAGAGTGTGTATATGCAAGAATCTGTGCCCTGTATGTGCGAGAGTCTGTACTGTGTATGTGTGAGAGTCTGTGCCCTGTATATGTGAGAGTTTGTACTGTGTATGTGTGAGAATCTGTGCCCTGTATATGCGAGAGTCTGTGCTGTGTCCGGCGAGTGTCTGTACTGTGTATGTGTGAGAGTCTGTGCCCTGTATGTGCGAGAGTCTGTACTGTGTATGTGCGAGAGTCTGTGCCCTGTATGTGTGAGTGTGTTTGAGTGTTTGGGGGCAGAGGCATTATATCTGTTAAATGTGCAATGTTGGTGTATCTCAAATGGTCAGCCAACTGGGGCAGAGATCAGAGTACTAGGGCCTTGATCAGGGGTCATGAAGTCAAGGGGTCAATTACAGCCATGCCAAAGAAACAGCCTCTGACTCAATGTTCAAACTTTGAAATGTAATCACTGGAAACCAACCTGAACATCATTCACTAACTAAATACACAACGGTGCAGTCACTCTTTATTTAGTTGTGTTTGTTGGGAATCGAAAAATCATTTGTTTCCTGATCACAATTTGCAGGGACTTTTCAGTAATTATTGACACACAGCAGAAACAAAAAATTAAATAAACCAGGGCAAGGATGAATTAATGACTGAACAAGCAACGTAACTTCAGCACAACTTTCACACACTAGCATCAACCCATTCTGAACATTTCAATACACTACATCTTACCAGGCAGAAAATAGGACAGAAATCCACCTGCTACCAACACACAGTTGCAAACTACTCTCTTCACCCACCCAGCAAAAACCACCTTTCTCAAACACAAAATGTCTGTAAATCACCATTTAAAGGATAATACGAAAATGAAATGTTCATGCCCATAAACTCACAGGTGTGCCAGTTTTGTAAAGCAAGCTGAGAAAAATCAGAAAAGGCATTCAAAAATCTCCACCCACAATAGAAGGTAATTAAAGGTGTGCGCAGGGGACTTTGTCACTGGAAACGGAACTGTAAAAAAGGGGCATAGCCAACAGTATTCACTCCTCGTAAGTTCTGGACCGATTCCTTCCAGCGCGGGTCCTGATGTTATAGTTGTCTCTGGCCGGCTTGCAGCTGAAAAGCAGCGACCCTACTGTCAATGTCAATTAGGCCTTGTCTTCCTTTCTGTAGCATGAAACCAATGCTGACCTGACTATGCCATAGTCCATTGGATCTCTGCAGGAAGTACTCCAGGAGGGTCCTGGCCAATAAACATGTGCCAAAAAGCAGAGCCAATTAAGCTATTTATAACCTATACCCTACCCCTGTTTGAAAGCAACCATTTTAATTTAGACAACCTTGCACACACCTTCTTTACCATTCCTTCTAAATTCTTATGTAAGTATTAGTCCGTCCCCAGGTAAAACCATACAAATGTCCAACCAGATTTATCCCAGTGTATCCACTATGAAGTTTCAATGTTTCCTTATGAAAAGAATAACCCCAGGTCCAAATGAAACAACTTTGAAACATCTAGGATGTCCTGTATAAGGAAAATATTGTCCATAATTGACCTGCCAGGCACATATCATGATTGATCGCTATGGGTTATTGGAGAAAGATGACCCTCCAATCTGTTCGCCATAAACATTTAGACATAATCTTATAGTCCGTGCAGAGCAGAGCTTCAGGTCATCCGTTATTCAATGAGCAGATATTAGCTTCCCTAGGCAAAAGAGACAAAACCGCTCACTGACAACTGATGGGTAGCTTTGGTTTATGAAGCACTTCCTCATCACAGAGGACAGTTGTTGCATTGCGACAGTAAGGTTCTGAGAATGTATCTGAGGCATTCTCCTTGGGACCCAGCCCTGGAAGATTTTGGTAGAGGGCAGCAGAGAGCTTCAGGTCTGGTCCTTCTGACCTGTAGAGGTCAGAATAAAACTGTGCGAATAACCTTCTCATTTCTCACAGATCAGATGTTAACTTCCCATCAGGAAAACAAGGACAAACGTGACCGTGTAGCCTTTCTTTCTCGGCTGAAAATATAAGCAGTAGGGGCTGGACATCCTTCGGGATGGACAAACATGTCCTTCTCACAGACCCCTTAATTATTTATATGTAAAAGACCCCCAACTCCATTTCGCCATTTTCCTGTTAGTACATTCAGGTGCCCAGCAATATTTGTTTTGAACCAGATTAAACTTTTTTTTTTCTAATATCACATTCCAACAGCAAAACAGTTTTACTTCTACTGTCCCATGAGACGAAATGCTCTTTTTCGACCGTCCCAGCCTCCCATCTCTGCTGTAAATCTCAATAGAGAAATGGTTTCGGAGAGAATTTGCTTGTATTTCTCGGTGTATGTGTAAGTGAGAGAGAGTGGGAAGTGTGTTTGTAAGCGAATGTGTTTGAGACTCTGTATGTGAATTTGGAATATATAGTTCCGCCTGTACCTGTGTTGTGTGTGTGTATGTGTGTGAATGTGTCTGTACGTGTGCATGTGGAGACTGACAGATTGCTTGGTGCCTTTGCCATCTTCTGAGCCACACCACCTGCTCATCTCTAAGACGGCAGCACTTCTGTTTCTTCCATCACACTCCCCCTTGAGCCTGAGGACCACAGTGCTTTGCAGCACCAGCTAACAAACCGGCTGGCCAGAGCCTCTCACTAATGGGGGACAAGGCTGGTCTCTGTGGAATCTGTACTACCAGAAAACCTGTTTGTATGTGTGTGTGCATGTGTGTGTGTCTGTCACATGCCTGCTCTCTTCACTGTTGAGACGTGTGCCGATATTATCTCGGAAGCCTGACTGAATCCAACGGAGTTCATCCAGACTACACAAGGCTGTTGGAAATTGGTGCGATGCGTTAAAAAAAAAGACAATGAAGATTGAGAGTGAAGGGCAAGAACAACTGAGGCCCTGACCTACCCTGAGTCCTGTCTGTGCACAAATGCAGCTCCAGCAAAGCTAGGGGGATCCTCGCTGCAGAGCGGAAAAGCAAGCATGTTATCGTCAGGGCTTTTGTAAACCCTCACAGAGATGGTGTCAGCAGTGGGATTAGGGGTGCTGTGCTTTGTTTGCCTGGTGCAGTGATTCCCGTTCAAGCAAAGTGCGAGGGGGCGACTCGCACAGGCAGGATTGCCCTCCTACTTCACAGTGGTGGTTGTGTGGGCACTGTTGGGGACTGGAGCTGGATTAGGGATGGCAGTGATATTATTATATTCTGGGCAAGAAAGACAGTGGGGAACTGGTAATGAGAGGGAGAAAATGAGTACGCTCTGATAGATAAACAGAGACAGGCTTCTACATGGACAAATTCTCTAAACACACGCACCAAACACACACAAAGACACCCATTCTGTGTCACACACACAGACATCCATTCTGTGTCACATGCACAAACACACACACACACACACACACACACACATTCGGCAACACACACACACACACACACACACACACACACACACACACACACACACACACACACACACTGACACAGACACCCATTCTGTGTCACACACAAAAACACACACACACACACACACACACACACACACACACACACACACAACGACACCTATTCTGTGTCAAACACACACTTTCTCTCTCCATCCTTGCTTGTATTTCTATTTTACTCACTCACTCTCTCTCTCTCTCTCTCTCTCTCCCTCCCTCTCTCTCTCTCTCTCACTCTCTCTCTCTCTCTCACTCTCTCTCTCTCTCACTCTCTCTCTCTCTCTCACTCTCTCTCTCTCTCTCACTCTCTCACTCTCTCTCTCTCTCTCTCTCTCTCTCTCTCTCTCTCTTTGACACGCACACGCAGACACCCCCCGGGCCCCCTGGTGGTTGCCATGCCTTCAAACAGCGTCAGATGAAAGAGAATCCAGAATGGTGAAGGCACTATCCCTACCACTGTACTTACTCCTCCCTGCCTACATTAGAAACAGACCTGGTTTCTCCACTTTTCCCCCAACTTCATCTGTAGTCATCTCACTTCTGGACAAGGATGCTTTTCAGGGCCAATACTCCAATTTGGTGTGGCCGGGAGGAGGCTGGGTTGGAATTTAAACAATTACGCATGTATGAGGTTAAAGTCATATCGATCTGGACTAATACTATGGGGTTTAGCCTGCTCTGGGCTATACTGTGCAGATTTGGTATAGACCGGTATGGGCTACACTGGACTGATGTGGTTTAGACTGCTCTGGCGCTACTTGACGGATCTGGTTTAGACTGCACTGGGCTGTAATGGGCTGATGTGGTTTTATTGGTACTGGACACTTGGGGTTGCATCTCATTTTACTGGTTTTGTCCCCACTGGTCTAGTCCAGATTCCACAGGGCTGGTGTTATCCAGACTGAGTCTATTTACATGTTTTATCAGAGTCTTAAAATTGGTAGGAATATTTGCTCTGTGTTGCCACACACAAACACATGGAGTCCACCAGTCCATGCTCTTTCCACACGGTTTCCGTCACTGTGTTGTTCCAGGGTGTTTTCCCTGAGCCCCGGATGTTTGGAGATGAGATAGATCCTGCAACTGAGCGATGAAAAGCAAATATACCCTTCAAACAGAGCGGTGGGGCTGGACGGGATTCAACCCGGTTCTAATAATAGCCTCTTAATCATCCGATGAGGGTAATTGTGCATCACTAGAACCTAGAACTCCACACACTCCTTTCCACATGTAGTATGATAAGGATAACATTTTCTATTATAGTTTTTTACAATCGGTTTCACACATTTCTCTAAAAATTCTTTCAAAATTACATTTTCAAAAATCTTCACACAGTTCTCTTTACCCACAAGTAGCTTGGCACATCAGTTAATCTCACATGCAGTATGTACTAAAGCAAGGAGGTAGCCATGGAGTCAACATTGGGGGGACCAAATCTGCTAAATGCCACATTTTTATTTTATTTATATCAATATATTCGGGGGGCATTTTGAGCATAGGATATGTCCTTCCCCAATACATATTATAATTACGGCGCTGTACTAAAGCTACTAAAACACTTCATATCTGTCTCAAAATCAACCCATTCTACCACACACTGGAAAACTTTCTCTCCATTCAAGAACTCTGTCACTCAATGCTGAAATGGTGCATTGTTCCATACCATGACAAGGTTTGGCAAATTTCGCCTCACTAGCCCTATTCCCTCATCTGGCTCAAGCCTTCCATACAGGTCACCCAGTAATGGAATGAGGCGTTTTGCGTTGTATGGCCCAATTATGGGTTCATGTGATTCCAGTCCATCAGATATTGCTGCAAACATTATGATGTTGCCACCCCTCTGGCCCGGGACATCCACAGCTATAGTAGCCCTGATCTCATCTGAGACCACAGTTCTAGGTGTTCCTCTCAGTGGTCTTCCACCACGCAGACCTGCTCCTCCCCTCTCCCTCCCCCCGGCAACTCTTTATCCTCTGACAGACACTTCTCTATGTCTGGCTGGGTCCAGCTGTGGTAGGTGAAAAAACACCCTTTTTTTTATTTAGATTTTATATATTTTTCAATATGGTTTAATGGAACACTGCTGTCTAATTCAGTTTACTGTAATATTAGGGTTTAAAATAAAATCAACAGTTTTGAGAAGAGTATGTAAAGCTTTCCAAAATGACCTGTATATAGTGTTTTGGTGCTAGTGGAGTTTGAGGGAGAAAAGATGTCTTGAATTCTGAAAGGTGTGGTAATTCAATGCATTTTGTGTCAAAGCAATGATAAATGATCCCAAGTTCAGTCCACATAGACTGCTGTTGTGTGAATAGTTTTGAAAACGTGACTTCGGTATTGAGAAATGTGTGAAACCAATTTTAAAAAGCTGTAGTATGATCCGTAGCTATAGTTAATCAGGATGCACTCTGTAGCTGAACTAGGGCAGCGTGTCACTGTATGCACATTTATGTCTTTGCGGATGTGTTTGATTTATAGACAGGACTAGGTGTTAAGTATTTGCCTCAGTGTGTTTTTATACTGATTACAGTGTTCATATTAACCTGTGTCTATATACTGGTTGAGCGTTAGTAAATGTAAATAACAGTATGTTTGTATGTGTGGATAATTACCAGGTTATGTGTGTGTATTCATGGGGTCACTCACTTATTACATAACAGACTGAGAGGAGGGGCTTGAGTCACTGTGACAGAATGTGGAATGGGGAGGGAGGTGTCTCAGATTATGTTATGTAATGTCTGAACTCAGAACTCATATTTCTGCAGCAAAGTCTCAGCATCGGATACAGAGATCTGATGATGCTCCACACCAACAAACAGAGTAAATAGCAGAGGACCAGCTCCTGCGCTGAGGTCTGCCAGATGTGGAGTACAATTTAACCGAGCGTTGAATTTTTCCTGGGTATTTCCAAGTCCATTGCATTCAATTAACATTGATGGTTAGAACCAATGGGCAGAAGTTGGGCGATGTGGTCTACTGAGTTTAAATAAAATTTGATCTATTCCAGACATGAGGACTACTACTACTACTACTACTACTACTACTACTAAGAAAAACATAACTCCTCTGAATAGATTAGAAGAATAGAGCCATTGTTCTTATGTAACGGAGGTGTCCTGAACGCCGAAAAACGTCGGTTAAAGTTGGTTAACATTATTTAATAATAAAGAATGTCTGTGATGAAAATCTTGTTTGTACAGATAGAATAGATATAGTTATTTCGCGATCGTTAACTAGCTACATGTAACCAATACAGTATTTAAAAAATCAGACATTTGTACTTTATTAATGTTTTTCCAACAAGAAAGTTTAAGACACTGCTAAATGTTTAAACGCCACTGTAGCTGCCTGCCTCACCCGTCGGAAAATGGTAGATATAGGCTTGTCAGTATTAGATATACTGAACCGAATCAGACATTGCTGCCTCTCAGACTGATTAATATACGATATAACGGCCTTATAGGCTTGTCAGTATTAAATCTTCATGGAGTTTAGTGAATGGGTATTTTAATATCAGACATTATCCATCAAAACTTAATAATTTTATATTTCTGTCTACTGATGTAACAGATTGAAGCCCATGACTGAATATAAGGAAAAAGAGCAGACTGCAGTAAAAAAAAAAATGCATGCCAGCCTGTGTTCTAACAGTAACAAACATTTTTTCCATCGAAGAATAAAGGGTAGCGGATATAAAACCGCTAGTGACGAATACCCACATTGTATTATTATTTTGGTATTATTATTTTGGTTTACTGCTTTAATATCGGTTGCTTATAATATTGTTGGAAAACGAAAACCCAAAGGAACAAATACAAATATAATAAAATTATTATATAATAATAATGGTCTAAACAGATGATCGTCCAAACCCATACCAGTTTATCATCTCTCCATTTCTAAACAGTAAATTAGAGATAGCTACATGTACAATCAAAACGGTCATCATAGCGAAAATGTTTAACAGTACACATTTAATATGGAATTTCTACAATGCTAGGTAAGTAGATAAACATATGTGTCGCCTTTTCAAACAGGAAGTTTGGGTTTACTGTTTTACTTCGACTGGCTGAAGTACAAAGAGTAGATAATAGATGGGAGGCGGCTTTCTGGATTTGTCTGGCAGTCGGCGGCCAGGAAAGTCCCTTGAGGAATGCGCTTCAGTTTCACTTTCACTACCAGAAGCAAGCCCGGTCAACTTTTCAGTTCAGTTTCAAGTTTTTCAAGAAAAATCAGTATAGAGTGTTATCTTGTTACCAAAGCTCGAAACATTTCAACAAGTTACTTGACCTCTCCAGCTTGGTCATTCGTTGCGCCTGCCACCCCTTTTGCTTAACATTTGCTTTTACAAATTGGTATATGTTATGACATGTGTATGTATATGTATAGGCCTATGTATGGTAGGTATACATACCTAGTATATTAAGTAACTAAAGATGGGTGACAACTTAAAGGACCAGAAAACAAACATTAAGTGTCTCAGTCGCTGGAGCTCTGTTGGAGGGATGTAACACAATTCTTCCAGAAGATATTCCCTCATTTGATGTTTTGATGATGATTGTGGAGAGCGATGTCTAACATCCCCCCTAGGTGTGTTTGATTGGGTTGAGATCTGGTGACTGTGAAGACCATAGCATTTTATTCACATAATTTTCACATTCATCAAACCATTCAATGACCCCTCATGCCCTGAGGATGGGGACATTGTCATCCTGGATGAGAAAACTCCCATCAGGAGAGAAATGTTTCACCCTGGGATAAAAGAGACCAGTAACTTTGTAATGATTTGCAGTGACCCTTCCCTCTAAAGGGATAAGTAGACTCAAACCACACCAGGAAAATGCTCCCCACAGCCCCCCTCACTATAGATTTTTCCTTTAATTTGTCACCCGGCTGCAGTTACTGTAAAGTAACTGTAGTTAATCCAGTATAATTAAAGGTGTGTGACAGAAAGTGAAAGGCTGAGTGGAGGGACAAAAAATTCAAAAAAATGTGTTACGTAATATGTGAACGATGTAGAAGCGAGTTTGTCTGTGTCAGTGTGTACGCGTTTAAATGTGTGCTGTGTGTCTGTATATATTTACTGTGTTTATCTGGATACGCATGTACAGTGTGTGTATAGGTACGTGTGTACTGTGTGTCTATGTGTACTTATTTATTGTGTGTCTGTGGGTACGTACACTACATGGCCAAAAGTATGTGGGCACCCCTACAATTTAATGGATTTGGCAATTTCAACTACACCTGTTGCTGACAGGTGTATAACATCCAGCACAGTCATGCATTCTCCACAAAGGCCAAATAACATCATGTCCTTGGCCTGGTCCAGTGGAAACACTTTCACTGGAGTAAAGAATTACGCTTCACCACCTGCAAATCTGGAAAAAATTTGGGTTTGGTGGATGCCAGGAGAACGCTACCTGCCCAAACACAGTTCCAACCCTAAAGTATTGTTTAAGAAGAATAATGGTCTGGGGCTGTTTTTCATGGTTTGGGCTTGGCCCCTTAGTTCCAATGATGGGAAGGCTTAAAGCTATAGCATACAATAATGTTCTAGACAACTCTTTACTTATAACTTTGTGGCAACAGTTTGGGGAAGGCCTTTTTGTTTGAGCATAACAATGCCCCCTGGGCACAAAATGAGATCAGAAGTTCAGTCTGAAACAACTTGACTAGTCTGCACAGAGCCCTGACCTTAACCCCATCAAACACCTTCAGAATGAATTGGAACGCCAAATGCGGGCCAGGCCTAATCTCCCAACATCAGTGCCCAACCTCACTAATGCTCTTGTGGCTGAATAGAAGCAAGTCATTGCTGCAATGATCCAGCATCTAGAGAAAAAACTTCCCAGAAGAGTGGGGGCTGTTATAGCAGCTAAGGAGGGGGGTACTAATTCCATATTAATGCCTGTGATTTTGGAATAAAATGTTTGGCGAGCAGGTATCCACATACTTTTGTCCATGTATGGTGTATATGTATTTTGGGAGTTCCACTCACCCACGGGATCTTTTGCACTCAAAATCACAGACCTTGGAAGTTACTTTTTCAGCATTGTCATGCAATTTTTAATCAACCGCAAACCAATTTCCTTGCACTAGACATGCACCACATTTCATCCATCACCTGCTGCTCTGAGGACACTGACTGCTCTCCTTAAACCATGCACCTAGCCCTAATTGATAATAAGAGTCAGGTGCAGGTGATAATCACCCAATTACTCAGTTAAAGGGCACACTATCACATGTCTTTGGATGGGAAGGCTCAGTCCTTCCCCCTTTTCACCACAGTAGGCATGTATTTAAATATGCACTGGTTTTGCTGCTGTTCCCTTTCTCTCAATTCTTTCTTTTATTCTTCGTCTTTATACGTATATACTTATACTTATTTATCTCTCTCTCTCTGTCTCTCTCTCTCTCTCTCTCTCTCTCTCTCCCTCCCCTAAGGGACTGAATCTGAGTCTATTGAACTCAAAGGATGGAAATAGGGAGGGAAAGGGCAGGCTGGTATGGATGGAAAAACAGAAAAACATAGCTAGGTTTTACAAAAATGTAGGCTTTGTGCCCCACTGGCAGGCTGAGGTTGGTCCAGTAGGTGTTCTAGGTTTAGATCCCAATAGTCAGTCAGAAATAAGGGGGTTGAAAGCAGTAGTGAAACATAGAAAGATAGAGCAGCAAGCTGCTTTCTTTCATTATGCAACATGGTGAGTTTTATACTGTATATTAAGGTTTAAGCATGTGTGTGTGTTTGTAAGGTTGTGAATGTTTGTGTGAGTGAGATAGGGTTCCTGACAATCCCAACATTGTAAAGTTTTACACTGAATGATGCACTGTGAGAAACTGTTTCACTTTGTTACACACCATGAGAAAGTGCTACACTTTTAGTGACTCACTGTTACAGTGTTACACTTAGTGACGCACTGTTAGAAAGTGTTACACTTAGTGACACACTGTGAGAAAGTGTTGCACTAAGCAACACACTGTTAGAAAGTGTTACCCTTAGTGACGCACTGTTAGAAAGTGTTACACTTGGTGACGCACTGTTAGAAAGTGTTACACTTAGTGACACACTGCGAGAAAGTATTGCACTGAATGATACTCAGTGCTTATACTCTGTTAGACACAGCTCGACAGCTGCTTCTGATTGTACAATTGTACAGGATTATTCAAACTGTTTCAAGTCCACTCGGATGTTCCTTTTACCAAGCTGTGCTCACATGACAACACATGACATCACTTTATAATGAGAGCTGTAAATTTACCTTGCTACCTTTATCTTCAAAGAGATCTGAAGTTATTACCGAATGCCAGTCTTTTGTTTTATTTGTCGCCGAGAGCTAGCTGACTTCCAGATGGGAAAAGTGAAACATTCTGAAATTTTTTACTTTCTATATATAATGTTGGCGAGGGGGACCCCATGACAGGTGCCACTGTATGAATACTCACACTGTACTCTCACACTGCACTTTATTAGGGCATACTGTATGAATACTCACACTGTACTCTCACACTGC
>JAOYSI010001103.1:0-17458 GCA_025775065.1 Hiodon alosoides
TATATGAGGGGCGGATTGGGTGTGTTGGTGTGAGTGTGTGCGGAGTGGGAGGGGGGCTGAGGTGAAACAGAGGGACACGTGGGACACGTGGCAGAATAAAGGGGCAGTGAAAGAGCGGGGCGGACGGACCGGGGGGTACACTGGTGATAAAAGTGGAGCAAACAGCACCTTTAAATAAACTCTCACACACAGACTCCCATATGTATGAGATAATATAGCGAACCATGTGTCCCAGTAATGTGCACATTAAAATTGCACGGCGATATGTGATATCTGTGAACTCGGTGTGAAAGTTGTGCGGTACAGGGCAATGCAGCATGTGAGGAGTGCATTTCACATCGAGTATTTCAGCATTTCTGCACGTTTGCCTTCTCAGGCGAGTTCCCACGCCCTGTAGCAGAATGGAGCAGTCATCTGGATCACTCTAGCAAACAAAACAAAATATACATTTTTCCTCCGATTCCTGTTTTATCTTTAGCCTTAAAGATACTTCGATAATAAAAAATCAGCTGGCGTCCAATCATGAGGTTGTCATGGTGACCAGGTGGTTAACACCCATTATTTTCTGGGAACATAAAGCATTAGATTCAATGAAAAAAGACAAAACTGAGCCAGCAAGGAGAAATTTGAGATATGCGACAGTTGTTGGTGGGGTGGGGGCGTTGGCCAGAAGTCAAGAGAAAGAGACTGAATTCCAGTCTTATTGTCTCACCGCAGCTCTGCTGGTTCTAGTTATAACAGTAAATAACATGCAAAAATCAACACAGAAAGAGAGCCCTTAAGGCAGATGGTAAAGTCCTGCTGACTAGCCCTCCCAGATAACACCAAAGAGGAGCGCTGCTCACTGCTCACGCATTGACTGCACATCTCAAAGGGCACCGCACACAAGATGAAAGCACCAGGGCCCCGTTTGATCTGACAAAAGACTCTGATGAGGTCAGTATCACAGCGCTCTGTTTTTTTGATCTTAACAACCCTGCCTTATGACAGAGAGCTATAAAGACCTGCATTTGTTCTCCTTCGTGCACATCTGATGATAATTATGTCAATCGCTGTTGTGCAAAGCAAGCAAATGCCTTGTTAACGGTAAGACAACTCACTCTGTGTCACCGTTTTAGGATATGTTGTGACCGGTCTCTGCTCCGCGGGGGCCTGGCTTCCAGTTTCTTCATCGTCAGGTTTTTGTGTCTCCTCCAGCTACCTATGGGTCTCCCTCATATCCTCCGGAATAAACCTGACGCAATGGGGTCTGGTCGCTGTTTGGCAAATGTCAATCTGGCACACTTCCGGAAATGGAATAAACAGCAGACCAAAAGTTATTTTGAAAATGGTCGAATGTGTGTCATGCAGCAACAGGTCTCCTTATAGAATTAAAGAATTTCCTGCAAGAGATTGGGTCAACCCTCCTGCACTTGGCGGGGTTATATCATTTAAGTTATGATGCCCATCACCGTGTGTGGGACTGCTGTGATTGCAGTATCCGCCTTAACCGAAGAAGACGATGCCAGCGGAAGTCCATCAGGTGGTAGAACCCTTACTGAAAAGGCTTTACCCTCAGTACAGTCAAACAAAAACCTTTCTAGCAGCGCAAAGCTACTGTAGTGTAGCGTCTCCTTGAAAATTTTATTCAAATGAATGTGTTTGTCCATTTTAAAAGAACCGTTTAGAACTTTAGCATTAATTGAGTGTTCGAGCCCATTTATTGAATTTTGACTGATGACTGAGACTTTAATTAGTCAAGTGATTGATTTATTTTAGGATTTAAATATTAGTAAATTCAATTTTACTTTGAAATTAGACCACTACATGTTTGGATGGATTCTAATATTTAATTCAATGAAATAGGCCTACTTGAACCTTTCAAAGCTTCCTACCTTCCTAAGGGGACACATTGCTTAGCAACCATTTCTTATTTACAGCTCTGAGATTAATAACTCTAAGAGTGAGCGATACAGAGATACTTCCATGGAGCCAGGAAGGATCCGGGACCCGAGGAATGCCAGCACACAGGTGCCCATTGTGGCAGACAGAAGAAAATCCCTGGCACTCACTAAGCCAGAACAATCACAGCATTGTCTTAGTGAGGGAACCGGGCAACGGTGCAGAGGCAACTGTATTAAAAACCGGGCTCGAAAAGGGCACCGATTACACCACCAATAACCTGCACCTCCTCCATCCTTCACTCTTAATTAGTCATCCCTCGTTCCTTCCTTTCATCTGAATCCACAACGCTTGCTCCTTTCCTGGGGGTTAGCATCAGGCATCAGGGACACTGTGAGCACCAGGGTCACTTTCTCCCTGCTATTTTGAGTCTTGTTTATTTTTCTCCATTCCGATTCCTATGGTGCACACGGTGCACGGATCCTGACTGGACTCACCTATGTATGCTGCTGTTGGAGAAGTTGGCACACAGACAAGAGAAGTCAGCCTAGCTGCCATAGACCTTTATACTCCACAGAGGCCGTCTGCATTCACATTTTAAGGATTGTCTTTGCTGTGCTTTACATGACTCTCAACATTCCATCTCAGCAATCCATGAGAAAGGGGGGCAGTTATTCACACTAAACCACAAAGAGTCAACCATCTGACTCACACATAAAGGGGGCTGAGTAATCACCTCCTGTTGGCTTAATTTTACTAGCAATATTCAGGAAAATTGAATACAACTCAAGATGGGACACTGCCAGAAGTCAATCATATGAACCATCCGTAGATATACAAAGCAGGCATGCTTACATCATCACTAATCACTTCTAAGTCAAGTCCAATTTAATTTAATTTTTTTACTGCAACATGCAGTGTCTTAACTGTGCTCAAATGAAAGAATTCTATCTATGCTACCACTGAGTTAAGATTGACCACATTCTTCAAGCTTAGACCTTGCCTGTGCACAGTAGCCAGAGAGCACTGCACCCACACCCTCCTGAAAGAATCAGCTGACCGTGACCTCACCTCGGCAGAAATCCCCCTAAACTTCTGCCACTGGACTCCCTGCATTCCTGCATTCTGAGGAGGAGAGACCTGCCTTTGTCCTGCTCAAAGAGGGAGGGACAAAAGGCTGGTCAGTGAAGACCGCCACGCTTTTGCCACTCCTGTGAGCGTGGGCGGACGCAGGGGGCCCTGCTGAGAGAGGGGAATGAGAGACAATATCTGTTTATAGCATTCCACCGGTGACGGATAAGCACCCCCCACCCCTCACCGCCCACGGACTGTCGTTGGAAATGTCATAGTACCTCAGCAGCGGGGGAGAGTTTCAGGAGGAGAGCCGGGGGAAGATTTACTCCCCCGGGGGGGTGTTCCTTTGGGAGCCTCCCATCACTCAGCTGCTGCTGATTTAGGACTTCTGGGGAATGATAGCAGGTGGAGTGCTCCCACTCCCACTGTGCACCGACACATGCTTCCTCTCTCCTCGCCTATCAAAACAAACTATATTTAGTTTAAAACACATTTTTATACAAATGTTTTGGCGTCCTTTGCGATGCATTGCCAATAACTCTCAATAAGATTGTCAAAAATACCATGCTTAAGTGGAAGGCGCACAGTTCAAATTGCAATCCAACCAGAAGAACCACATTTAAAATGGACCTGATACCTTTGAGCAACAACAAATCCAAGTTCTTGTGTAGGTCGAGGTGAAAAAAAACTGAAATCCCAGTAAAATGGTCCTTCCTCCCCTTTTCCCGACCAAAGCATTCGCTCTAGTCTTTTTTAACATAAAATCAGTTTTCTTTTGTCATGGAACTGTCCCTAGCCAAACCACTACAGCATTTCAGCTGATCCACAAGAACCACATTGCCCTTACAGAGCGGATATGGGTGCAGGGGTGGAGTCACTCCAATTCAGAAAAACAACATGAGTCAAATTTATGTCATCATTTCTCCTGTGGCCAGAGGCACTGTCAGACTCCACACCGCCGCGAGGCAGAGGGAGGATGCCTTCCTGCGTGAACGTGCGTGCGCTTGTGTGTTGAGTCTGATTTCTTGTCTGAACATAGCTTCGCTCTGCTCCCTCGTCTTCTACTCTCCCCATCTCCCCTGCTGTGAAATGTGATGCAGTCCGGAGCCTCCAACAGGCCTAAATAGACCACAGTGAGAATTTCATAGTGCGATCAGGGTACATTACAAGTGTCTGTCCTGCAGCATGAGGTCACTATGAGGGAATCTGCTGGCAGCACCCCACAGAACAGTGGGGATTTGTATGTTACTGCTATTTATTCTTCTGTGGCTGCATTCATCAGACATCCACTAAAAACAACCTAAAAAATGCTGCCAGACAGAATCAAACGCAGACAGGACAGACAGCCAGACGGCTCTCCTCCTCTCAACTCGCTCTCACACGGTCCCCCTCGGTGTCTCTCTTACTCATGCACACATAGTGACCAGTCATCCCAGTCACCTGCCAGGGCTCTCTGCTGGATCCCATTATGGCAGCATCAGCACCTCATCCATCAGCCTGCAAAAATATAACCTCCTCCATGGAAGCTTACAGGGGACCGCAGTGAGCTGAGGCCCAGCCGACAAACACACACACACACGTGCAATTCGGTGATCGGCTTGGCTGGTCTTTCTCGTACAGGGTGGAATTGAGTTTACCAAACAAGCTCGTGTCACTGCGCCGAGCTTTGCAAATTCAAGGTTAAAACAAGACAGAAACCAGAAAAAAAGAAACAGGTTTGGTTGATGTTTGGGTTAGGGTTAGGGTTAGGGTTAGGCCTCACATGCACACCTTTAACAAATCTGTTTGACGTGGAGACTTTCCCTTAGAATCTCACGCTTTCATAGATTCAGATATCAAGTGACAATATACTAAACACTAAACACTGTACCTAAACACACTAAATAAAAAAAATTAAAAAACAACACATAGCAACTAACACACCCACACACACACAAACATACATGCAAGTGTAAACGGAATCCTTGTGCCAGAAGCTCTAACACACTTCCGGACAGCCGCATACAGCATGACACACACAACTCCGACGCAACCACCCAGGCACTGACAAAGGTGCAGTTCCTGTTATTTTCCGGCTGCTTGTGTTGATGATGTCAGCCTCCATGTGATCTCCAGACGGCACTTCCACATTACTGGAGAATCGCCATTGTTGTTCTGAACACTGATAAGGGCAATAGGATGGAGGCTGTAAGTGTGTGGTGCAAGGCAGGAAACTATGGTCTGTAAGCGTGAGGAGAAATACAGGAAAAATATTCACTGACTAAAGAGACAGTCGTGACATTAGTTAAGGCTGTAATTATTTGGGTTCTGGTTTAAAAACCCCTTACTCTTGTTCATATAACTCCCCCCTTATTTAACCTCCAAAACAGCCTCCACCCAACACTCACTTGCATTTACCAAAAGCATACCTCGAATTAGAGATCCCTAGAGGTGTGCTCTGGGTCTGCCCCTATTCCCCATGCTGCAACATGACGATTGATTAATCTTAGTGAATGGCTGTGGTACAAAGCAGGTGATGCAGACGGAGATTCACTTGCATCCCCCAGTGGCAATGAGGGCAAGATACCAAGGAGCAGGCCCTCAAACCCGGCCTCTGTGTTCATCCATCCGCCCCTGGGATCCACAATACAGAAAAAGCTCCCTCAGGGTTTGGCAATTGCAAGCTGTAGTCCCTGGAATAGCAGCTGCGTGACCATGACTACACCACACTATTTCTGTGGCCACTTGACATTGAGAGGCTCTGCCTTTTACTAGGCTTCATAACATGACAACTTCAACACAGACTCGGGGTTTGCCTGAAGAAGGTAAACTTCAGGGTCATACATTTCAATTATCAGCGTGCTTCCTCAGTACAGGGCTCAAAATCAGTGCAAATCATTTACTTAGAAGGACTGTACTACAAACAGCAAGGACTTTACAACAAAAAAGGTTTTTCTTACTCTATGTTTTTTTGTCGTATGGTAAGGATTCCATACGCTGCATTCCACATAAAGTGTTTTTTATAACTATGTCACTGACTGATTATTATTTCAGACCTGATTTTCTAACCTGTTTTTTTTGCTTGGCTCGAAGCCAAAATGAAATCCTTCTGAATAATACCATTCATTGTCGTAATTATTGCTACTGTCATACAATGGATCTGTTTTATTTCAGATAGATCATTCTCTGAGGGCCATAGTCATGCTTACAATCCAAATTTCCTAAATTCGTTGGTGAAAAACTAGCCCCCTCACTATGGAGGCATTCATTTATATTACTGCGCCCTCATTATTCAGTTTCTTCCAAATTCCAGCTCTGAATTAGGCTTGACTTGGGCATTAAATGCACATTGGTTTGCACATCTCTTCAAAATTATCCACTGCGGGTTCTTTGTGAAAGTTGTATTGGACACAATTAAGACGATCCCTTCAACAATGAGATACCAAAGCTTAAAATTCAACATAATAATGAATAAATAAAAGGTTTTAAACATAGTAAAGTTTATTAACTAAGCCTGATTAAATGGAATACCAGACTATACTCAAAAAACAAGCTTAAAGATAACACCAAAAAACATCAGTAAACTGCTAATCCTGCTCAATCATTATCAATCAGAAACTCAGTCGGCACAGTTGACTTGAGAAGTACTCCCAGGTCAGGAGTGACCAGATCAGCCACCCTGACTCAGTTGTGCAGGATCTCGCATACATTCACAGGACTGCAATTCAGTTTATTCTCCATTTAATTCCCATTGCTTCACATAAAACACTCATTTGATGTAAGGGATAAACATTAGCACAGCTAGTTATTTCAAATAAGACAAGATAATTATCAGTAGGGGGGACTGAAAACTGGCTCTAAACAGTTAGCTGGCTTGGGACTTGTTATAGTTATTATAAAAAGGCTCTCAGTAAAACATCAGATTTTCTCCCTTTCCTGTTCCTTTACACAGCAGTCTCACAGCGGATTCATTCAGTTAACATTTAGAAACTTGCACATTTCGTGTTTAAAGTTGCACGATGTCTTATTGTATTTTATAAGAATAGTTTCAAAGATATTATTCAACATGTAAGGAAATGAGTAATGAATTAATGAGTATAACAGGCACACAGGCACATCCGCTTTCCTTGTGTAGGGGTTCTCATAGAAAGCGATATCTGTGCATAGAAAGCGATATTTTCATTTGTAGACCCATGCTATGCTATTTATAGCACGCTTTCTGTCACTGCCCCTGTACCCCACTGGGCAATGAATTGGACTTAGCGACCAATCATGTCAAACAGGCCCAGTGCAGCCTCACGTATAATTACCCCATTACAAAACATAATCTCATCTCTTAACTGAATGACTAACAGTCACCATAGTACATACCAGAGATCTAGATCTTTTCAACTGTCTAAGCCTCCTTCCTGGAGAGTGTGTGTGTGTGTGTGTGTGATGTTTAAAGCGGTTAATCTTCTGGTCGCCAGCTACTGTGCACAACAGCACCAGTCGCGTGACCATGGCACAGTTCGGATGTTGGTAGACCCTGTCAGAAGGTGTACAGAACGTTTATGAGTGCTTCATCCCCTCTGTGCTGTGAGTTCATTGGTCTGAAAGTAGGATGTGTGGTCTGTTGTATGGCAATCAGTGTGCGTCTGGAGGCTTCTGTGAGCAAAAACACACTTACTGATGTTGTAAACAGCTGGGCAGGATACAGGTGGTCCACCATAAGAGAATGGCTGGGGGTTACAGTTTGGGCAGACGTCTTTCGGAAAGAGGGACAGATTCTGTACCAATATCTAAGCGTTTTCCTGGTCTTTCCAAGCACTTTCTATGTTTTCTATGTCACTCTGATGCCCTTTTTTTGTGTATAGTTCTTGGTCATTATTGCTTGCTATGTGGGAAATGTGAGGCATCTCTGGTCTTAACGCATTGACCTCTGGTCCCAGATCATTCATGGCTCAGGGTAACGAGGCTAAAACTGCAGCTTTTACGGGGAAGTCGCTTAGTCCTGTTGAGTATATCACAATAAACAGCAGCAAGGATCAATAACAAATATATATTCAGCCCTATAATTTTGAATAAAATTAAGTGTATCATTCATTTTTGTCCATAACCATTGTGCTTGACAGCAGCAGTCTTATTCTAAGGACAGGGAGGCAGTAGAACACACAGTCAACTTTGAAAAGTTTATTTTCCTTCAGGAAACTTCACAAAAGAAAATCAGGTTCATGTCCCTCCCTCGTGGGGATTTGTTTTTGAGTTATAATTCACATTACATGAGCTGAACAATGATCACAGAGAACGCTTGACTTCACAGGAGACCTTTTGCACTGTAGCTGTCCTATTACGGTAAAACAAACCTTGATTTTCTTTTACGCTTAACGGCAGTCTAAAATGACAGCAATAATTACACATGCGATGTCCTATAAAACTATTCAGTGCATGTTGCTAATACAAGCCTTTCAGAATGACATGACAAATGGTTAATCACACATTTGGTAGACTATGTTTTCGCACCACATCTGTCTTCTCAGTAGCTCAACTTCGATTTGGGTCAATATTAATAATTTCTCAAAATGGACCTGTCTACCCATTGCGGAGCATGGTTGTTGACCTTATTTTTCTTTATTTTTTCAATAAATATCCAAATATTTCATATAAAAAACAAACATAGACAATAAACATGTGGATGAATTGGCAGTGCACTTGAGTGGCAGAAGCGCATACAATCTGAATAAATATCACTATGGATAAATAAATAAATAAATAAAAGGCACATGGTATAAATAGGTTTACAGTACGACAGACGACATAGAAAAGGTGTTTAAGAATAAAGACGGTGACTGGTAATGAAAGGGAGCAGATGTCATTCTTCCATTTGAACGACAAACAAAAGTCCTAACACAGCTGAAGAACATCACAGTACGCAGAGCTACTCTTCTTGATCATCCTCCGGAGAGTTCCTCCTACTTTCAGAATTCTGTCGATCCACTTCCCCTGTTCCGGTTCGATGCAGCGCTTTCCCGACTGGCTTGTGGACTTCCCTTGAAGTGCCCGACTTTGCCATATACTTCAACCTGTCCATCCATTCGTCTAATCCTACATCCATCCATCCATCTTTCTGTCAGTGAGCGGCAGTCAAGTTCCACCACCACTTCTCCCACATTCTCTGTTCTTCTTGGCATAACTTTTCTTTCTTTTTTATTCATGAGGTAGCATTTCTGTCTCTTCGGCTGGAATTAAAAAAAAACAAAACATGACAGACAATGAGTGACATCTTCCCAGACACTCCAACAATTTAGTTTAAAAAAAAAAACAACCAACGGTCCTGGGTTCCTTCAAATGTGTTAATTTGGGCCAATAATCATTGTGAGTATTCTCACCATTCAGCTATGCTCTTCAGTGGTGTGGGGCTGCTCCTAATTTGACCTTCTCTTCATTCTCCACATCATAAGCTCCTCGCCTGTGATACCTGAGAAGAAAAGGTTCTTGTTTAATCTCATGAAACAGCAAGAGGCTATATCGGGTACAATTTGTGACTGGTAGCTAGACTGGCAGCTAGCGCAGTCTAGAGTCCAAGCCTTCACTGCAGAAACCATCTATGAAGACTGCGTTCATATAATCTCTTGGGTGCTAATGTATACGGATCATGTATGGGCTAACGTCTGCTTGTTTATTAGTGGTTAAAACCAGAACCATACATGACTTTCACATTGACAATTTGCTTTTGTTGAGGACTTGATTGGATGTTGACTAGATTAGTACTTAGAGGGAATGGGTAAAGCTATTATGTTTACTGACCTCAGGGCTAGAAGAATTACAATGACGGTCAGACACAGTGAAGACAGAACCACGGCCATCACGGCGAGGGCTGTTGTGCGATCATAGCCCTCTTCGTCCTTCCCCACAGGTAAGCTGAAGGAGTGACACCGCTCTCCTGTGTAACCTGCCAAGCATCTGTGGAGAAAGACAAAGAAAAGGCAAGGTTAGTAATCGTCAAGATCGTCACAGACGTGGAGACAGAAAGTGCGGGGACGTCACAGACGTGGAGACAGAAAGTGTGGGGACGTCACAGACGTGGAGACACTAGTGAGTTAATCTACATCGCAGCACAGGCGAGCGGAGGGACAACGTGGGGGAAATGTGCTGAACCGGAGTAGAGGGAAGTATCCTGAACTCACATGCAGGAGGGAACACTAAGCTCCTTCAGGTAGTGGCAGGTGCCGTGGATGCAGAAGGACTTGAACTCCCCGAGACAAGGGTCCTCCTTCTTCCCCTTGCCTTTGCCTTTACCCTTCCTCTTGCCCTTGCCCTTCTTCCTGCCGCGTCGCTTCTTCCCCTCGCTTCCTTCTGAGGTGAGGACTGCAGTTGGGTCCTTGGGTTTCTGCGAAAACGCCACTGCAGGAGGAGACAATAACCACTGAATTCCCAAACCTCGTGCGCTTCAAGAAGTGAAAGAAAACTAGTTTTTAAACGTATATAGCCGTTACTTTTTGTCCAGCAAAATAACAATAATAATAATAATAATAATAATAATAATAATAATAATAATGTATTGCATCCGTAAAGTTAAAAGTGTGATTTTCACACAAATGGTAATGTTGTAAGCATTCAAGTTTAGCAGCTTCCTCATTACTAGTACCTCTGGGAAGTTCTGCCTCGTCGTTCCCCGAGGAGTAATCGTCATACTCGTCTTCGTTATCGTAGTTGTATTCGTCCGAGTGGTGGTAAGCCACATCCACGCTGTCCTCAGCGCTTCTTTCGCTCTCCGCGTGCAGTAGGTTTATCACCGCTGTCAATCTTGATTTCTCGATCTCATGCTTGTCAATGGAGGCGCTTCCGACAAACCTGGACAATGCTGAAAAAAATTACACCGTTATTTTATTAATCCAGAGAAGTATAATCTCCTACATTCAGTAAATACACACAATTCCATAATGATAATTTGAAAAAATTATAAAGCAATTTATGACACTAGTAATCTCGGGACAGACAATGTAGCTGATCATTTTACGCTTGACTTTGGCTACATTGCAAAGCTGTAAATAACTTTTTAAGAACACGCCAGATGTACCGATTTGTACTTACAAAAACTGTACTTTCATTCGTCATTATACTAATAAGATACAACCGGAGGTCGCCTAAAATATTCTGTTAAATAAAGCATATTTTAAAATTGGGTTTACAACTCAGTCCTTTTTAAAAACCTGCAATACAAATAGCTTACTTTAGGAAAGTCGCAAAAACGTATGGACGTCCATAGTTCCATGTACGAATGTATTCCCTGAGAACGATCATAACTAATCTTCTTTAAATAATTTAAAAAATCAAAGTAAAGCGTCAGTGTAATAAAGCACCACCACTACCTCGGAGACGAAGTTTGTCTACGTAGCAAATATCTGAGGAGTATACAATAAACAAGAAAGGTATACGAGCTCTTACCGAAGGCATGGACGAGCAAGAGCGCAGCTCTGAGAATCTTCATGTCTTCAACTTTGAAAAATGACAACACTGTATTAACAATGATTAACACTGTATTTCCAAGTATATGGTAATGTTGATGAAATCCACTCTTGTCAAACCTACAATATCCTTCCCAGAAATTAAGTATTTTATAGTGATTAAACTTTCACTCGGGGGTGACTTGTCTGTCTAGATAGTGAGATGCGGTCTTTGAACTACCCCGGCTAACTACGGACCGCGATAACACCGGCTTATATAAAGAAACAGACAAACAGACCACGCCTCTCTCCGTACCTCATTTGAGTGTCACAAGGGTTAGGACATTAAACAGAATAAAAAATTATTCGAGTCATGTACGTACTACAGATAATGATAATAATTACATGTTATGTTTTGATTTTTTAAAAACAAAAATAGTCTTACTTTAAAAAAACATGTTAGATGTTTCTAACACCTAATGTTAGAAAAAGATTAATTAATTTTTTTTTTAATCACAAAAAAGAAAAGAAATTCGTATGGAGAATCTGAATTCAGTGCACGACATCAATACTTCTGCTTTTTTTCATTTTTTTAAACAGACTTTAGTGTTTTCAATCAGAATTACAAACCATTCCAATTATAATCAAAACAAGATGTGAACAAAGCAAGTCATTTTCATGAGACATAAAGGGCCTAATTTTAGAAATATTTTGAAAGAGTTCTATGAGATCTTTTACAAGAGAACCATAGTATTGCTTACACTCATATAAGAACCAGGAAAAACTAGGAAAAATATCATTCCAATTACTAAATTTATGAATACTATGATTCTGAAACAAAATGAGCAAATTACTGAGTTATATCAAGGAGTGATTAATGCCGGGTTTATATAGCGTACACGGATAATAACAGAAAATGTAAAATTTAACAAGGCCTTGAAGTGCTTAAAAATCCAAACAAATGATCTTTTCACAAATCACATTTGGATACGGAAGATCAAGAATCTAGCGGCACCTAGTGGTGGTACAACATACTTATTTCACAGAACAGTAAAGGGTTCTATTTAAATTCAATGAATGGACTTCGGGTTACGATGATGCAAATAATACTTTATTACCTTATGAACTTGAATAACCTGGTATTTCTAAGTACCAGGTTAATAGGCTTAAACATGCACCATGCAGTATCAGGAATACAAAGAGAAATTTAAGTTTCTTACATTTTTTAAAAATTGAAAAGGGAATACAATAAAACATTTTTTAAATATGTACGACCACACATGCAAACATACATTAGAAGGGATCTAATAAGGAACGATTGCTCCATTTTTGCAACTATATCCAGTTCTCTCCCAGTTCGGAGTAGGAAGAAAAATCGATGCATTAGGCCTACTCATCGCCACCTCACGCGATTGCTCTGGCCTGACATCACATGTCTTGTTTTGGTAAAGATGGCTGAGGAAGCTAAAGGTACAAACATCGCAGCTGACGACAGCGACGGGAAAGGCGATGGTTTGGGAGTTGTGGAAGGAGCCCCAGATTTAACAGCCAGTAATGACGAGGTGGAAAGGAAAGAGAGGCAGTCTCCCGAAAGCAACTGGTCGACCCCAATTCTGTCGCTTGCCCGGAAAGCCTCGGAGACTCTGAGCAGTGGGGTCAGCTACGGTGCAGCCTTGAAAAACGTTACTTCAGTTTCTGTCGGTGTTACGACCAAGCTATCTACAGGCGAAAATGACACTGCAGCCACCAAACCCCCTGGTACGAACATTTACGTCTTGTTTACGTCCTTAATTTGACTTCACTGACACGAAAATGGCCTCTAACTTTTTTGTACAATTGGTGATTAATTCCGTGCCTCTCCACGTGTTGACAAAAGGAACAAACTATTATCTTCGTTAGATTATATGGCTTGGTGGAAATACAAGTACAAGTTATCCCCTTAGTTCGCCAATTCCTCTGTGCTGCCATCACTCGCAGAAGTATGTTAACTATTATTGTCCACTTGAAGCCTTGTGAATGACTTTACACACGTTGCTTAAAGCGTCACCAGTATCACGTATAGCCTAGCGGTTTCTGAGGGAGGGTCGTCACTATGAGGGAAGTGTGTAATTGTATTATATAGCAAGCTGCTTAATGTTAATATTGCAAATCGAATATTTGAATTGAACTTAGATTTATCTAACATTCGTTAAACTAAAAATAAATCAATTTATGTCTGAATGAATATGTCACATCGGTGATAAAGTGAGAAAAGTATATAAACACGCCGGAGATTAGTTTCGAGTGGTAAAATTGATATCGGTTTAAAACAGTTGGGTATTACAATTTGGAGTTTAAACATGGGATATGTAGTTTATCAATTCGATAAGATAGGCGAGTAACTCTTGGTCACAGCAGTTACTCCTGACCACAGCAGTTTTCCCAGCAAGTTGATAAGGCCAGAACTGGCATGGAGAGGTTGCACTCCTGCTAATGGTTGTGTTCATCAAGAGGTTACTTGAAGAAGTCATATATTTACGAAGAGACCTCTGCAGGACGAGAAAATAATGGACAGGTAGCAGGGATTGGTTTGGTGCGAGAAAAGCTGTGGGCCGAAGCTGAGCTTAAGTTTTTAAATAATTAATTTACATTTAGTTTTAATTGCCTTTAGTTAATAGTTGTTGCTTTTGTGGCCATTTAAAACGACGTGATTAATATTAAAACAAGTTTTGTAATACAGACAGGATGTAGCTGGGTGAGTAAGTGGTTGGCTTAATTTGATCCCTATTTAGTAGTTTATTTTAGAGGGTTGTCCCAGACTTTTGAGATTTAATTTTTAAAGGTTGTTAAAGAAGCATTATGGGGAAAAGTTTCTATTAGTGAAATTTAATTCAGGTGTCCGGCATATCATTCCTTGAGACACCTTGTGTATGTTTGCTGGCAAGAGTATAGTAAATGTGACAGGTTAATTATATAAAACCTATTGTTATGGCCCAGCCCCCAGATAGACTAACCAAGGGGACAGGCCTGACACAGAGTGTATGTGCTGTTTATGTCGTTTGTGAAAAATCGAAACGAGAGCCTTTGAGCCGGTGCCACTGGGTTTTGTGGCTGTCCATTGATACATACTTTAGTTCGGATTTCCTGTACTGTGAGGTAAGTTTTCTCAATCTCTCTCCGTTGTCTTGTGCCCAAGAATGCAAAAAGGACCCCCTGGTGGTGGAGCGTTCCAATCTGCTGAGTATGATGAAACTGAGCGTGAAGGTCCTGATCCAGTCTGCTCTGAGTTTGGGTCGCTCGCTGGACTCGGACTACCCGCCACTGCAGCAGTTCTTCGTGGTCCTGGAGCACTGCCTGAAACATGGACTGAAGGGTGAGGTGGGGCTGAGGGAGAGGACACCGGCTGTGTCCCGGGTTTGAATTGGGAGAGCAAAATGCCTAACGCCTGTCTTGTACGGGCCCTTTCCGAGGGAGTAATCCCGTCCAGCCGAGTGTGTGCCCATCGTCAGTCCCGTGACCCTCGTAGTGACTCCTGTTTGTCTCTTCACTCCTCTGTCGCGCAGCGAAGAAATCTTTCATAGGACAAAATAAGTCGATCTGGGGCCCACTGGAGTTGGTGGAGAAGCTGTGCCCGGAATCATCTGACATCGCAACCAGTGCACGGGACCTGCCTGGGATTAAGTGGGTACACCTTTTCTCACATCTCTTCTCACCTCTCCATGTTTGTCAGTGACCAGTTCGCAGGTGGGAGAGGCTGAGTGGGTAAGGTGTTTGCCGGATTTGTGGTCGGATGCATGTGTAGTTTGTGTGCGAACGAAGGGGCTTTTGGATTGTATAGTCTGTAAAATCTTTGCCCTCTCTCTTTCAGAACGGGTCTGGGAAGGGCGAGGGCATGGCTGCATTTGGCCCTCATGCAGAAGAAGGTTGCAGACTACATGAAAGCCCTTCTTGACCGACGGGATCTACTGGGGTCAGTTGTGTGCCTTTGTTTTATAGCGGGATTGGGGGGGGTCCTGAGTTAAGTGGTGACGCAAGAAGCTGAACATGATGAAGGTGCTGGGTTTTTGTAGAATGTGTGCCTCAGGCACAATTGATGCTATTTTACTCTCTCGTCCGGTTCCGTTCTCAGGGAGTTCTATGATCCCGGAGCCCTTCTGATGGAAGAAGAAGGGACAGTGATTGTAGGAATGCTAGTGGGGCTGAATGTCATTGATGCCAACCTCTGTGTTAAGGGGGAGGACCTGGACACCCAGGTGAGTTCACCCCCGGCGTGTTTTTAGTCAATGTGCTTTGATAAATTCTCCCCACAGGTTTGCTAGTTGTCGCTCCTGGCAGCAGTATCTGACCCGTCTTTGTCTCGCAAAATGTCTGGTTAGGTGGCTGTCATTGACTTCTCGCTCTACCTGAAGGACCCGCAAAACCACGAGAGCCAGAAGGAGTGAGTGTCTTTGTTATGCCACCGCCTCTCCACAAAGCACACAATGCTTTCTTCTCTTGGCTTGATTTCCACCTTTTTTCCTGACCCCCCTGCCTGGTCTCTCACAGTGATGAGAAAATGACTGCCATTCTGGATCAGAAGCACTACATCGAGGAGTTGAACCGCCACCTGAGGTAACTGTCGCAGACAAACCTTACAGTGCCCCCTCTTTCCACTTCGCCATAATCAGTCTTTAATGTGACACTGTCAAACTGTTCCCACAGCTGCACGGTGACGGATCTGCAAGCTAAGATGGACTCTCTGGAAAAGACTAACTCCAAGCTCATCGAGGAGGTCAGGGCTGTGTTTGGGTTCCACATTTAACGCCTGTGCTGTGTGGTGTGTGCTAAGTCTCTGGGTGGGTCTCGTCTCTCCCTGCAGCTGACTGCTGCCACAGATCGAATAAACGCCCTGAGAGAAGAACAGGAGCAGCTACAGAAGGAGAACCTGGACATCCTGGAGACTAGCAAGCAGAAACAGCAGGTGAGGCACCTCTGGGGAGTCCTCGCCCACCATAGGCTTAGGCTATTAGGAGAGGTCAGGTCAGCGAGGGTTAGAAGTAAACTCTGCTTTTGCTCTCAGGTGACACTACAGGACAGCCAAGTGGAGCTGGAGACATACCGGCACTCTCGTCAAGGCCTGGACGAGATGTACAATGAAGTCTGGAGGCAGTATAAGGAGGAGAAACGCATCCGTCAGGTCAGAATACCTCCCATAGATCCTCCCACTTGTATGTCAAATGGAACATCTCATTGCCTCGCCTCTCGTCTCTTTAGCCTTTCCTCAGTATTCGATACAGTTTTATTCAGTGTAGCGATTCATTAGAAGCATGTTGTCAGAGAGCGCTCAGTATGTAAAAACTGTGGATTCTCATGGCCTGTGTGCATGTGAAGGAGCTGGAAAAGGAGCTGGAGTTACAGGTGGGTCTGAAGCAGGAGATGGAGATGGCCATGAAGCTGCTGGAGAAGGATACTCATGAGAAGCAGGACACACTGGCTGCTCTCAGGCAACAGCTGGACCAGGTCAAGAGCCTCAACCTCCAGATGTTCAACAAGGCACAGGTATGTCGATGAGGTCCTGTTATCAGCTGGGAAGAGGGCTACAGGTCTTTGTGTTGTGGAGAAACGCTGTATTCCAGGGATCCAGTTCCATTGCAGCTCATTTCCATCGCATTCTCTGGTGGCTCTTGGTACATCGCTTCTCTCTTGGTAGGATGCAGACCGGGTTGTCCAGAGGAAGCGAGAGGAGGCGGTGCAGCTCGAAGAGCGGATAAACCAGATGGTGTCCGCCATGAAGGAGCTGGAGAACAGGTACTCCCCAGATACACACGTGATGTGGCCCATGTTTCCAGCTGGGCCTATTCCCGTAATAGGGGTGTCCCAGAAGTCGACGGGCTTGAACAGACACGCACAACGGCTTATGTTTCATCCTGATGCTCCTCTTCTCTTCGACAGATTGCAGGTCTCTGAAAACACGCGTGAACAGGCTGACCAGCGAGAAAAGGACGTGAGGCTTGAGTTTGAGGGGAGAGTGGATGCTTTACAGAGGCAGCTGACTGACCTGGACACACTGAGGTACGTGGAAATGCACAGATAGGAAAACACAGAAAACACGGGGGGGGGGGGGAACACACTCTCACTCA
>JAOYSI010001104.1:5689-16757 GCA_025775065.1 Hiodon alosoides
AGAAACATGGAGACACAGAGGAGAAACATGGAGACACAGGGCAGAAACATGGAGACACAGAGCAGAAACATGGAGACACAGAGGAGAAACCGAGGCCAGCTGAGTAGAGGAAATGCTGAGCAGATTGATCATGTTGCCATGGCTACATTTGTTTCTATATTTATGTTGCCTGGCCCCTCCTTATCTTGCCCTTTCTCCACCCTACACAAAGCTACGTCTCCAAAGTTTACATTATCAGTTATTAAACCAAACTGGGGAACGCTTGTTATCTTTATACAGATCTTTCCATGTATCATCGTATCGACTTATTTTTTTCTGTTTCCTAAGAATTTCAAACAGTCCCAAAACTTTGGAGAGCCCTGGAAGACCATTAGAAATGTTCTTCGAAAGGGCTCTTGAGTAACA
This sequence comes from Hiodon alosoides, assembly GCA_025775065.1. Classification (NCBI taxonomy): domain Eukaryota; kingdom Metazoa; phylum Chordata; class Actinopteri; order Hiodontiformes; family Hiodontidae; genus Hiodon; species Hiodon alosoides. Next base: position 6,095 of record JAOYSI010001104.1, read on the forward strand.
AGTACTTATTCAACCTTTTCACTGTATATATAGTGACCATGAACCGTCTCTGCAGATATGGGACTTTTACATGTTAAAGGAAGTGGAACAAACATTCCTAACAAGGGACTGTCTGGCAATCTGTATCCCTATTGTCTCCCTAACCCTAACCCTTAATTTAAGATGGAGGAATTGTCAGTACCTTTCAGAATGGCATGCCTCATTTCCTGGCCTGGAATTTTCCTAGCCTTGACTTTTCAGCCAACCATCTGTGATGGGGAATCTCATCAGGCTTCCCTGGGACTTTTCGGTGATCTGGAGAATAGAGACAGGTTTTCAAACTGACTTCAATAGGAAGCAGGTTAATAGCAGGTGCCAAGCCCGACTTTTCCTCCAGGTGTTATGCCTTGTTTGCAAATAACCAACAATTTAAATAGTGGAGCTACAGGTGAAGCAAAACTACAGGCCAGGCAATGCAGTGGCAAGAGTGCAGAGTCCAGAAACACCTATTTACTGAAACACAAAATCGCTAAATGTTTTAAAATGTACATTCAGAATATAAAATAAAAAAAACTATATTGAATAGAAATTTGAGTTTTTGGTTGTTTTTGGGGGGGGGTTTGGTTCACAACTGACAGTTCAAAAAACGGATTGATAATTATTACATATTCACTTAATTAAATTAAACAACAACAACAATACCGTATTTTTATATAGTAGATTTGCTTAATCTGCCTCATGGGAAAATCCATTTTTAAGATGTTGGTCTGGATCCGGAACCCGTATGGTGAAGCACAGATGTTACACTACATACCTCTGTGTGGTGTCAAGTGGTACCGTAAACCCTTTGAAGTGGTTGGTCTCAGCCATGTGTCCCCGAAACCGTAGCCAGGCAACTGTAACCGCAGCTAACCAGTTATTTTGGACCCAAAAGTTATTATTGTGTGTGTATGTGTGAGCTGGAAACTGAAGCTACAAAGACTGAGTGTACCAAAAAAAAACTGGAGCTTACATGAATTCATAGCCAGTGGACAGATCTAGTTGGCAGCAACACATTTAATCTAGGTACAACAAAAGTTTAACTAAAAAAGATCTTCAAAAGAGAGTTATGCTGCACTCATTGGGTCCATTCTCTGGTGAGTGGCGTGTGTGAAAGAAGGGTGTGTATGTGTGAGGGGCCCTTGAGTTTAACGACCCTTCTGAAACCCTGAGCACCTCAGCTGCCTCACACCCTGCAGAAACTGCTATGTGGACGTGGAGCCACGAGGCACAGGAAGCCTGATGAGCAAGGGGGTTGGGGCTCCTGCAGCCAGGGCCAAGAGCCCCCCACTTCTCCTTCAGGGCCTGGCTATGGAGGTGAGGCCCAGCTCAATGCTCTGTTCTAATGGCCCTCTCCTATTGAGCCGCGGACGCTACGCAGCTCTTTGAAAACTTCCAGACCTCTAAAGAGACCGTTCTACTGCAAGACGGCAAGGAGACAGTATAAACAGGAGAATGAGAACCCCTTCACCAGATAGACTTTATCTTAACATTTTGTCTGTGGTAATTGTTTAATTGTTTTCAGTTGATTAAGTGCCAGTTCGGCTGGTATAAATTCAGCTGTGCAAGTGGTTAGCGGGGGGTTGGGGACAAGAAAACCGAAATCTTTGAGTGGTTTGTTAGGCTCATTGGGTTTTCTGTGATCTAGCCTTTATTATACATGCCTGTGTTTTTTTTTCCGTTTTTTTTTTGTCTCTGTCCACATTTAAAAAGAAAGAAAAACAGCCGCAGCCCTGTAACCCCCGGAGCTCACAAAAAAGAGTTTTCAGCAACTTACGTTTAAAACAATTTCACTGGGATGTTTTTTTTTAATCCAGGAGGATTGAAGTTGGGTAGAAATGGTGGAGAAACGGTTTTCTGGTGTAAATGGTGTAAATCACACCGTTGTATACAAAGTGATCAAAGCTAACGTTACTTTTTCCATGTCTTAAAGAACACAATTTCCCATGAGGCACCACCTACCCCCATTGGAGAGATACGGTCACCTGCGCCAGCCCTCCAATGGTTACTGCAAAGCAAATAAACTCACCAACAGCCAGACATGCTCACCGCATTCATCAGTATTTAGCTGATTAAGAAGTAGATAGAAAATCTACTAACAACAGCAAAGTTGTTGTGGGTAAATGCAACGTTACCACCAGACCCCTGCTCAGTCATTTACTTCAGGCCCGATCGTTCTCGGCAGCAATCAAGCACAAACACGCGTTCCACTTTCCATGGCTCTAGTGCTCTGACCGAATTAAAGTAATTAAATCGCAAAGCCTCAGAAATCACGTGTAATCACTTAATCATTTCTGTTCTTTGGCAATACTGCTATTACTGCTATTGCATCTCCGCTCGTCTCTACGAGTCCCAACACCACACGCGCAGGGCCGTATTAACCCAACAAGCTAGAAGGGCTGCAGTCCGCACATATAAGGAGGGCCCAAGCCCGCCGCAGCAGCTGCAAAATTATTTATATTATTATTCCGAAGTTGAAATGATTCCCTCCCTCCCCTTTTATCTATCAAGTAAGTAAAATCCCTTTTTAAAAGTTATCGCACAGCAGACTCAGCAGAGCCTTTACTAGTCTCTTATCAAATATACCAGAACTTTGGTATAGTGGAAGTATTTCATGATGTGTCTTCCACAGCTTCAAGTGTAAGTGAGAAAAAAAACTAAAAACTTCTACACCCAGTGAGATACATGGAATGACTCTGCGTCTATGATACAAGCATAACCTTAAATTATTAACTTAAATGGCCATATACTTTCTCACAATTGATCAATCGCAGTGTGCAGTTTATGTTTCGATGTTTGTGTGTGACATACTTTGTGCGTGTCTGCAGTAGTTTGTCTAGGGGTGGATTTGATAAAAAATATGTAGGGTAAGCCTTGTTGAATAGAAAACAGCAGAAATGGTCAGCAATGTAGGCACAGTTATGCATTTTTGAGTTGTGACATCCTTATCTCATCGACACGTAGCCTGTTAGGTATCTGTAGAATACACATCCACGTTGTGTGAATTGCCTGTGCACGCTGTTTGAGATTGAAATTCTGTATTTTATTCCACCAAGAGGGCCCCCAAAAGACTCCCACATTAGCCTCGGGCATATGCACTTTATAAAGGTATAAAGCGCTTCAAGGGCTGTTGATTGGTGACAGCAGGACTATTCGTGACCATTAGGACATTGGAGTTGATGCATTTCATCAGTTTTAAACACGACTAACAAGCAAAGGAGTACTTCACCACGTCTCATGCAAGTGCTCATGGAAATCTCAGCCAGTCTGCATCACAAAAACCATGCCCTGATGCACACACTGCCTCTTGAGTCTCATCTCCCCAAAGTCTTGCCTTTTCTGATAGTCCCGCTGTGCCTCTGTCAGCAGTGTAGCTGTGTTGATCCCCGGTCTCATATTTATGCCTCATTGTTTGCATAATCAAGAGGGCAGGAAAAGGAACTCAATAAGGAAAGAAATGACACGAGTAAAACACGTGACACGACTCTGACCTCTCTGAGATCTGTAAATAATTTGGAGCAACAGTGGGACTGAGGAGTGTGAGCGTGCACGCGTTTTCAAGACTGACATATCTCTCACACCATGTGCCATGTATATATGCACCGGGGACATGATATCTATTCAGAGCACATGGCACATGAGGTGTTTCTGACTAACGAATGATTTTACTGACCGGTTCCTTTGTGTGGCTTTGTGAGGGTGACTTGGTGTGTTTGCCTCTCAGCTCAAGAGCCTCAGCTATTGAAGTGGGAGCCCCAGGACAAAAGGAACTTGACTCTAGAATTCCTTCCAGCAAGAGTTGCTAAGCAATGCTTTAGGTTTTTTTTTTCCATCCAAAAATGTATACCCAGAGTTTGAACACCCCCTCTTTTAAACCTCTCTCATTAGTAGTCATACATTCATACTGAAGTGCCTTCCCCCTCGACCCCCATGTCCCGCCCTCGTGGGAATAACTGGTGGTTAGCTGGGCTGGGTTTAGGCATACTCTTAAGTGAATTAATTTAACCGACCCTGTGGAATGGTAGGCTACGCGTAACAGAACATTAGACCCATTTTCAACAGAAGATGGAAATGAAAGACAAATTAAACCTTCTGACAGTAAAAAAAATAAATTAATTTTAATTTTGTCTTTGACTTTAATGTTTATCTGAGCCTAAAATTTAGTAGACAAATGGAATAGTTCAATGAACAAAAGAAATAGATGAATGAATTCATTTGACAAAGCTCCCTAGAAATACACTTTACTTTCTCCCAGCACTCCCATCTTCATTTGAACCCCAAATGGATAGACAATTATATTGTAGTGAAACTGGATGATTTTAAAATACATATAAATGTATGGTCAAAGTCATCTGTACAAGTATTTTAAACAATCGTGCAAAATATCCAAGAAATAAAACAGTGTTCATTTAACTCTGTTAAGAAAGTCAAAACTTTTATTCATACCCAGCAAAAAAATAAATCGGTTACTACATTTAGACGTCATTAACACCATTTTTTTTCTTTCTTTACCGCAATGAGGAGGTGGAACTGTGGAGCGCCCTCTCCACAGGTAGTGCTTTTCTCGCCTTTTCACTCAACTCCACTCCGCCTTCATACCATATATGGAATGTGCTCGCATTCCAATAGGCGTGGTTGACTATTCTCAATGAGACCTCGGGGTCTGGTAAAAGGCGAGACTCATATACACCAGTTAATTCCACGTTAGGTCGGTTTTGGGATATCTGATCGATTATAACACAGTTTAACTAGTCACAGGAGCCCGAAGTAATGGATTGCCATCGGATTAAGCGACACTTGTTTTTGGTTGTATTTATTAACCATGTATTTATAAGTCTACAAACTAAAGAAGGTAAGAGCAATTTATTTCCCTTTGAACTCTTCTAAATATGGACTTACTTACTAGCAAAAAACCCAGGTTGCTTGACCACATGGTATGTGAAGAACACCGATAACAGGGTTGCCTTGATGGGCTTCTTGGGTCCGTGCATTAAACATTTGCACTCGCAGTTGGCACTTCATTGCACTTTTCTTGGATGGGATTGTTTTAAATGCAATGAAACGTTAACGCTACCGTGCTCCTTTTTAATAATGAAGGAATGTCAACCACATGTCATTGCATTGTATTGTTACCACACAATATTAAACATAACGTAGGCTGTACGTTGGTAAATATGGTGTCAATGGTTAAATAAACGAATTGTGACTTCGGCCAATGTATAAATCCATTAATTGTATTATAAAAATAAGGTTGCCCATGTTTCGACGGTTCGGATTTTCTTCTCTGTGATCGACTCCGATTTGTCAGTGGTAGGCTACTAAAACCGCACTTGGAATTATTATAGTACAATTTGTGACTGTGGGACTTTCTTTTGCCAAAATGGTCACAAGTCTGAGTTGGAATTCTTTGCTTCCATTGCAGAACGCATTATATGTATTTTGCTCAAGTGATTTGCAGTTACCAGTGACAGAATTGCTCACATGTTAAATTTTAAAATCCATATTTATATTACATTCATATTTTTAAATAATATTTTACGACTTTCATAAAAAGTCATGCATTAGACTGACTGTAGTGTCTTGTCGCAGAAATATCCTTCTTTCGGTACTTTTATATGTTATACCTAATAAAAAACTGCATTAAATTGCATATTTTGTGTCACAATTTGACTGCTTATCAGATAAATATATATAAACTATCAACGAAGTTTAATTCGAGATGACAAGACGGCTCAAAAAATAAATTTGCGACTGTAACGGACAAAATGGTAATTTATGACAAAATTATAAAATGCTTAGGTCAGCGAACCTGCTAATAGATTTTAAAATGCATTCAATATGAGACTTTTTACATCTCCGTAGAGAACTTTTTTTGTTTCCTCACGCAGGGTTGAAGTACAATTTAGCTAGACTGTATAACCTACAATGAAAATTTGATCGTCCTGCCATTGCCTTTCACAGTATTCTAAGAACAGGAGGTGATATATAAACAGTGTGATTATTTTATGACAGGCCGTTTTGTATAGTGAAATGACTTTGGACTGTTGCAAGAGGGACCAGAAATGCCAATAGAGTCGCAGTTTGGTGAAAGTTAGCCCTATAATTTGATGTGGTCATAAAGTTCTAGAAAGGGTTCCTCGCTGATAGCTCTTTAACTGCCTGGTCGGAATGTGACCCTCTCAACGCTGTACACGTCTTAAAGTCAAATCATCTACGTTACCTTTCCACTTTGTAGAGTGATAAGGGGCAATTATGTATGTTTTTTTATCGTTTCCCAGTCGCTCCCAGCTGACACGGCGTTTTAAAACGTGCATGCCTAATTGAATTCTGTCTGTTCCAATCAGTCACCTCCTATCGCGTGCTCACTTACCACGTTAGAGATATCCGAAAGCGATTTATCTGCACCCATTGCGATGCTTACGTCCCATTGCTCGACTGTGAAGAACCCATTACACTTTCTTTTTCATATATATATATATTTTTAAAAAGTTGACCATCAGACTCTTTTGATTGTGTCGTGGAAAACACCCGCTCACATGTGTCATATGGTCTACACTCGCTTTTAAATTTTTTAACATATGTTACACACATTACATGCATAATTCACACATACATATAAGCATAATTTGCATAAAATTGTATTGTAAATTCTATTACTTTTCTATTACTTTTACCACCTGGCATCGGCATTTAACTAAAGTAGTATTTTCCTTATTTATGTAACCCTAAGTATGTGTCTAAGAGTGGAGCATACAAAGCTTTTGGCAAGGACTGTATACCATAGCATTCTTTTAGTACCAAGAGCTTATATGCTAATCTTAACATTCGATCTGATTAGTGTGTCAGTAAGTAACGCTAATGTGTCCTCCGTGGCAAAGCGGCCAATGAACAGACACTGCCAGAGAAAGGGACCAGTGTTGGCCAGTCAGCAGCAGGGATGCGGGGAAGATGCTTTACATGTTTTTTTCCCCAATTGTCTTTCACTTTAGTCACCGTATTACAGGATACCGATATTTTTATTCTTTTAAGTCTTTATGGGAAATTTTCAGGCTTGTCATTCAAGTCACTTTGGAGGCTATTTAAAAAGCCTGAATTTAAAAAGCCAAACAAATGTTTCGAAACGGAAAGGCAAACATTGACAATTTTTCCGTGGCACAATTATTGATTTCCCCCTCATTTTCATATGATTATATCAACGATGATTCGAATTTTACAGTTTTGATATGCAAAGTAGAGTCCGATATTATGCAAGGTATCTGAATCTTTTCCTTACTTTCTGCCCACAGAAGTGCTTCTGGATATGAAAGACTCGGGAGCAGAACTGGGCTGGCTGACGTGGCCCTATGAACAAGGGGTGAGCACTGAGGCAATCCTGGGGATCTGGGTGCCTGTCTGTCTGTCTGTCTGTCTGTCTGTCTGTCTGTCTGTCTTTCTCTGGCCTGTGGGGTGGGGGGGCATACATAGACACCCCTGATTCGAGGGGAAAGAGACCGCCCTTCTACTTAACTGAGGAAGATCACGAGCCACCCCAGTGCCACCGTTTTGCACCGTCAAGCCACAGCTTGTCCCTCTGGGGTTTCTGTTTTTGTCTGGAGAATGTGAATGCAGGAACTTAAGCAATGGTGTCACCAAATGCGTCTGTACGTCTTTATGGGAAATTAGCAATCTCACAGGCCAATCACAGCCGGTTTGGTGGCATTTTAGTTTTTTTATTATACTAAAAAATTATATTAATTTAATATAGTCAGTATTGTTTAGCATAAGAGAAAAACCTGGACCACTCATTTGTTTACCAAAGTCTGATCCTTGTTTAATCCCAGGATGTCTTTTTTCTCGCCAGTGCGTGGGACAACGTTTGTGTTTGCATGTTGCACAATTTAAAGTGCTTTCCCTTTGTGTGAAGAAGGCCCATTTCCGTCTGAGTGCTAATCTGGGGCATCTGGTGAGCGGATCCTGTCCTGTCAAGGGCGTTCCCTGAAGCAGTGCAATGGTATGGGTCAGAGTCCAGTGTTAGGCATGCCAGGACGTGTCCCACTCTGGAATCTTTACCAGGGTGTGTGTGGGAGAGAGAATGGGTGCATTATGTAGTTTCACATTTAAATCTGTAGTTTTCTGGTAGTGGTGGTGGATGTTCACTCTATGGTTAAGTGTAGTTAGCAGACACTTTGTCTTTGTCGGGGTGAGAATTTATAGAAGTGTTTCTCCACTCCAGCTGGACCGTATTGATAATGATCCCTTTATTATAATCAGCTTTGCTGTCATTGATCATTTTTGCTTGTTCCTTAATCTGTAGTCGCTTTAGATCTAGTCCACACCACGCTCAGTCGCAGAGTTAAGCCAGGTCATGCGAATACCTTCTCTTGCCTCTCAGTAATCCTGTTGTAATCCCGACGGTCCACTTCTGGTGTCTTGTCGTTTGCTGATCAAAGGTGTGGAGATTTGGGGGAAACTCAAGTCCCCTCACGGGGCCCCTCTGTGCTGTCAATACAGAACTGATCTGAGGTTGTTAGCTCAAGTGGCCCCTGTGGGACAGGAGAGAGAGTAGAGTGCCACCCCGGGTGTTTGTGGAGCGGAACGAGGGGGGCGGTGGAACGGGCTGCTATATTGAGCGGAAGTGGAGAGAAGTTACATTCTGGTCATTTCAGCTTCTGCCCCGGTGGATGTGCACCGATGGCCTAGCAGTGTACAACGGGAGTAAATTTGGTGTCTCCACTTTTTACTTCAGAAACCTCCGGTTTCTCCTCATACCTCTGCGTTGCCTCACTCGGCGTCTTAAGTGGCATGAGTGCTGCAGATCTGGGCAATAATTATCTGTGAATAGCCAGTTAAAGACTGACTCACAGGGCCTAAACAATACAGGTTCACAAGGAGTTTCCATGGAGATTTGAAGTTTTCCACGGTTTCTTGTGCTGCTAGTTGTTCAGCTGTATATGTGGCTGTTGCCTCTATAATTGTGACACATTTACTATTTAAAGTTGCTGTTTAAGTTGGTTTTGGACTGTTCAAACTTTTGTTCAAACTGTTCCATTGGTACTTGGCTCAGCATGGCTTTTTCAAATGCCTGTTTTATTGAATTCATATAAAACCAGTGTGGTGATTTAATCGACTGCGTGTGTTCCACAGCAATGCCCCTGTCCGCAAACCCCCCTCACACACACACACACACGAAACCCCACACGTTGAACCCGCCTGCGACTAAGCCCAGATCCCCATCGCAGAGTCTGTCTGGTTTGCAGGATGTGCAGGGAGACCCCCTTTCACCATTCATTTTCCAACCTTGTTTGAATTGGCTTTGGGGCCGTCTCCCTCTCTCTATCTCTTCCTCCTTCACTCCATCTCTCTCCTTGCTGATTGTTTCTCTACCTCTGACCCCCATGTCCGCAGTGGGAAATCTCCCAGACGGTGGTGAACGGTTCTCTGTTCTACGCCTACTCCGTGTGCAACGTGGAAGAGGCAGACCAGGACAATTGGGTGCGCACCACCTTTATCCAGCGCCGGCCGGCCGCCGCCCGCGTCTTCGTGGAGCTGCAGTTTGTGGTGCGCGACTGCAACTCCTTCGGCGGGGCCTCGCTCACCTGCAAGGAGACCTTCAACTTCTACTACAGCGAGGCCGACGCCGACGTGGGTACCAGCTTCCGCAAGGGCCAGTTCCGGAAGGTGGCCACGGTGGCGCCCGACGAGATTACCCGGGGCCGAGGCCCACCGCGGGTCAACACCGAGACTCGGGTGGTGGGGCCGCTCTCGCGGAAGGGCTTCTACCTGGCCTTTCAGGACTTGGGGGGCTGCGTGGCGCTGTTGTCCGTGCGCGTCTACTACAAGGCCTGCCCGGCCACCGTGCAGAGCCTGGCCAGCTTCCCCGAGACGGTGGCCGGCGGCGAGGGTCCCTCGCTCAAGGAGGTGGCCGGGAAGTGCGTGGAGGACGCGGAGAGCCGGGACCCGCCGCGGATCTACTGCACCGCTGACGGCGAGTGGGTGGTGCCCGTGGGCCAGTGCCAGTGCCGGGCCGGCTACGAGGCTGCCGGCGACGTTTGCCAAGGTGAGAGCCGCCGCGCTCGTCCCCTCGTCTCTCAGCTCTTTAGCTGGCGCAGAAATGCCTACCTGCCTCAGGTTCACAATCAGATACTCCCTGTGGAGATGAAGATTAGATTACGTTTAATCTACATTTGCTCTAGATTACAAAAGAAGCTTTTGTGCTCTGCGGGCTCATTGTTTTCCAGGATACTATTTTTATGTCTGTTGATGGTTCCGTTCTAAGTAAAACGGATAGAATCTATGGCTGGCAAATGATCTATGGCTGGAATAAATGGGTTGTGAGTAGATGGTCTAGCTGCGGGCTGAAGTCTGTGATAAAAAAAATGGAGTTGCTGTTGGAGTTTACAAACTTTTTTTTTTGTACGGTGAGACGTCGGTTTAATGAAGATGGGTTTATGTTAATTCACATGGTGGTAACAAACGCCCTTGTCGTTTTGTTGCTGTTAGAGTTTACAAACTTTTTTTTTGTACGGTGAGACGTCGGTTTAATGAAGATGGGTTTATGTTAATTCACATGGTGGTAACAAACTCCCTTATCGTTTTGTTGCTGTTAGAGTTTACAAACTTTTTTTTTGTACGGTGAGACGTCGGTTTAATGAAGATGGGTTTATGT
>JAOYSI010001105.1:3577-17455 GCA_025775065.1 Hiodon alosoides
TTCTTACTTCACCCACCACACCACCCCCCCCCCCCCCCACATCCCCCCCCCGCCCGGGGGGGGGCCCGGCCGCATACTGCCTGCATGTTTAGCTGATTTAATATACTGTGACAGTGGTAGAGAATTACTGGGGCATAATTATTGTAGGGTTTCTTAAAAATGATACAACTGAAATTAGGAGATGGGATTAGTTAAAAACCATCTTATTTGAAATATTACGATGTGCCTGACAGTACCAAAATAGTCTGAAGATTGATACCATAAATTCAGGTCTGTTTTTTTACCAATCTGCTTTGTGACAATCTGACTTATTAATAATGTAGGTTTAAGTAAAAAAACAAAAAAAAAAACGACATAACTTTTAAAATCTTAGAGATTGAGACTTTTCTGTCATATATCCCTGCTCACTGTGAACACTCTGTCATTAAGTTGCAAACTAAACCAACAGTGAATTATACACAAAATAAGTGAACAATAATAGGCAAAACGGTCCATAAAGTTCAACTTGATTAGTTAACTAGGTTAGTAACTTGATTAGTTAACTAGGACATAACGGTCCTTGTGGTTATTTCTGCATTGTGATTGAAATTTAATTAAACACTATTAGACTGCATTTATTAGCATCTTTAGCCACGAGCCGAGTGTGGAGGGAGTCATGTGGAAGGAGGGATAATGCCCACGGCCCCCCGTGATAGGCCGCCTGCATGCCCTCACCCTCCGGCTTCAGTGGATATCGCCGTTGCCTTCTGCCGCCGTTTTGGTCTCGGTGGAGCCACGGGCACCTGGGCCAGGACGGCAGACGCCGCGCGGTGGAGCCACGGGCACCTGGGCCAGGACGGCAGACGCCGCGCGGTGGAGCCGAACCCTCTGAAGTTCAGTGTGTGCCTGGATACAGAGCTCGGACAGCCAGCTGCCAACTCAGCCAACTCTGCCATGATAAACGGGAGTGGACGTCTTCTGCTTCAGCAAGCCCAGACATTTTCCCTCTCAGCGTAGAAGGGCTGTTGATCTCACACACTTTCCTTACTTAAAAGGAGACTACAGATACCAATAGGTATTCAAGAGGGGAGAACAGAGTGGAAAACATGGATACACACAGCTATTCAGATGTAAAACAAGGCAGTTTGAGCAAATGTTTGTTTTTCTGATTTTTATTTTCTCACTTTTTGCTCAGTTCCTGGGTCAGACACAAAACTGCATATTTTGTTCACAATATTCAGTAAAAAACCGGTAAACTTTGACAATCTGTATTTTTTTCCTGTGTAAATGTATTAATTATACTAGTGCAGTTTCATGAATAATGGTGAATTGTTGTCTGGATTTGGACACTCTCAGTTTTCTAAATGAAATAATCCATGCATGCCGGGTACACTGTGACGCTTGCTTAAGCATACATTGCCCACGATAAGAAACCACAGTCCTTAAATCGAGGAATCCTAATGATTCGTAATGTTCATTCATTCATTAGTTCAAAAAGGATTAGTTTCACTCCAACGAATCTGAAGGGGGGGGCCTATTTGCTTTTGACCCCTAAAACAGACCCGCCTGCAGACACCCACAGAAAGTCTTTATTCAGAGTGACATACAAAGCTAACCTGGCAAGACCGAACAGATGACAGACAGAACAGATGAATCTGAAAATACAAAATACGAGCAACAAGAACGGTTCTGGGAGTCCGTAGACAGCCCACTGCATTGAGTCCACTGGCCCAGGTAAGTGAGGAAGACGGACGCCCCTAGCAGCACAGAAGATCATCTCCTGGAAACACTGAGAGATACCATCAATGCCAAGGATCCCTGCTCCCAGTCCCAGTACTCAAGAAGTACAAAGTAAAGAATAAGAATTCTGGGGGAAATTGGGGGCTTAAACATAGACTGTGGTTTGTGTCTGCAGCTTTCTTCTGCTCCTCAGTTGCAAAAAAGAGAAAAGTCTGAAAAGAAAAGACGGAGAGATGTTCACCAATGAGAAAAAACAACAACGGTTCCAGCTTTGTTGCGTCACAAACTGTAATGGACACGTTTGGGATTTGTAACCTTGAGAAGTTCCTCCAAAGGAACTGCGAGGGCAAATGTCCGGCGCCCCCGAGGAAGCAGACGGACCATGACCAGGAACTACAGAATGTGTGAAGTCAGACGGCTTGGGCCGCCCAGCCTTATGGTCAGGTGACTCAGTGACGGGCATAGCTGAGGACCAAGACTCTGTGATGCCCCACCCCTCCACACACGCCAGTCAGGTAGTGTACAAGTATAACTGTGTCACTGAATTATCTGTGACAGCAGCAGGAAAACCATGGCAAGTGAAGACACCCACTTCCAGATACAATTGCTTTTGATGGCCAGGCCATGTGGAAAGTCAGTACATTATATAACCTCAACATTGTTTTTATAATTAAGTATTGATATAACTTATAACCCAGATGACACATTGCACATTCCATCTTTTGTCAAACTTTTTATTTTTATTTTCTGTATCCCTTTATAACAACCTAATCAAATGATCAAAATCCATTTCATTATTCCAACTAACTCCTTAAATGCTGTTTATGAATGAGAGAGCACCTAAAAAAATCTAATAATACATAATACACACAGGTGTGCATATTGGCCAATATTAATGAACTGTGCCAACGCAGGATACTTTACCAAAAATAATTGTTAAATAGCCTTGCAGTCTTGATATGTTAGAAGTTTCTTCACAAATAACGCGTCAATCCTCTTAAAAAGGTACAATTCCTTATAGTATGTTGTGAACACTATGATATTTCGTTTTACCCAAAAGTCAATTTATTTCCAAATGGAATAAACTGAGTCATAAAGCGCTCTGTACAGCAAAATAACTGTTATATTAGTGATGAAGACTGGAGATGCTAGCAGAGACTGCCATCTGCCGAAGACCGTGGGGTTTAAATACATTTCGCTCACCTCAAAACATTTTTTGTTTTTGGTGTTTTTTTGTTAGTTTAATTGTTTTTGATAGGAAAACACAATGATTTACTTACATTTGAGTTTGAATTAAGCATTTATTTCTATTAATTTGGAATTGTCAAGTTTTTTTTGTATTTTCACCACTAAAATACTGCTGCAATACCCTTTATTCCATTGGCAATCATTCTGTCAATTCAGTTGTCAGCCGATTTGTTCCAATAGGTTCCATGGGGAGTAATATTAAAACCTGTATTCTGGAATAAGCATAAATGTCACTCCATCTTTAGGGTTTACCCTAACCAGTCTAATTGTACTAAAGACTTCATCTCTTACTTTCACTTTGGTGAGCTTGTTTATTTGAACTTCATGTAATTTTATTATTTCATTCGAATGTTTTGTCCTGAATAGAGATGTTTAATTAATTAATATGTATCAATAATAAAACTATATTGTTTAAGGCTAACTAATACTCGGATTTAAAATGAGATTAAAACATGTCACACAAAATGTCAATTTTAAAAGCTTTTAATCCGATTTACTTGTACTTACAGTGCCCCCAAGTGTTCAGTTCTGATATAAACTTTCTTTGAAGTGGAGAGAGCTTCCTGAATGCAGTTTATAATAAATATATGTAATTAACAAATACAAGTCGTGATGAAACATAATCATCAAAGCGTCACGCATATCAGGTAACGGGATGAACACAAGAGGGGAAAATCATAAGTCAAATCTAGTGTGAAGTTATAACGGGAGAACAGAAAAAACATAAATACATTCACGTTCGAGGAAAATCCCCGTTTTGATTGAAAGTATGTCCATTTTGCCCCCTTTTGTGAAACTCTGAGTGAATTTTGACAAATGCATTATTATATAATGTATATTGTATGTAATTCAGCACTCAACACAAACACAAACATAAACACAGTTCTCTTTTTTTTACTGAAACTGCCCTTCTTAGAATTTTTTTACATTTTTTTGAAAGCATCTTCGCTGTACATATACATATACATATACATATATATATATATACACACACACATACATATATATATATTTACATCATTCTAAACATTCTAAATGGTTCTATATTAGGCAGTCCGAAATGGGAACTGCAATATACCAGTTTTCTCCACTGGATGTCATCATTTGCTAATTCGTTTCACCTTGTTTACAGAAATCCTACACATATTTAACTTGTAATCAATGTCAGTAGTCAAAATTAAATTATTAAAAGGGCTATTTCAAGCCATGTCACATAAGTCAATATTCAAAGCATAATGTAGAGGGAAAACTATATTATTGGTGCTGGTATAATGAACTTTTAAGCAATTTTGAAGAAAATGTGTAGTTTTAATTTAAGTTTTAAAAGGTAATAGCAGAACTAATTATTAAACAAGTTTATTTAGGTTTGGGTGGAGTAGAGTCACCCAGTCTCCAAAACAACAATTAGACGCCAACTCCATGCAAATGGATATAGTAGGGTTGCCAGAAGAACATCTCTGCTGTCATCAAACCACAACTGTAAGCGCCTGGAGTTTGTTAAATGTCATTGGAACAATGATTGGAACCGGGTTCCATGGTCTGATGAGACTAAACTAGAGCTTTTTTGGCAAAAACCAGCAGAGGTGGGTTTGGCATAAAGAGAGAACCAGTCATGCAGAAAAGAACCCCAAACCAAACGGGGAATCTGTGACGTTGTGGAGCTTTTTTACTTCCAAAGGCCCTGAGAACCTCATTAAGAATGGGCCATAACCTGGCTACCTCTGCCTGGAGACTAAACCTGGGTCATCGCTGGACCTTCCTGCAGGACGACCGCAATCCCAGTCCACCACAGAATCAAGCTTCTGCAATGGCCAACCCAGTCCCTAAACCCCACGAAAAACCAGAGGGGTGAGGAGAGTCCGCTAGTGAGGACCAACGAGTCTGAGGGATCTGGAGCTTTTCAGTGTGAAGGAAGTGTTCTCTCTCCCAAGTGTTCTCTCTCCTCATCAAACATTACAGGGGAAGCCTCAGTGCGCTCTGACAAAAGCTGCACATAGATTTTGTTCATAAACATTTTTTAAGGGTGCCAATAATTGTGGCACTCATGTTTTTGAGAAAAATCATTATTTCTTAACAGATTTTTTTTTCTTCAAACAATTTTAACTCAATTAAAGGTTAGACTTCTCACATTTTGAGTGTAAGATCAAGCTGATAAATAAAAAAACCCTTCATATTCATATTTACGTAGGGTGCTAATAATTCTTAAGAACACTATCATCTATATGTCAGACATTACAAATATCATTTGACAGTGGTGTAAACTAGGCTGAAACATTTGGAACTTAATGGCTTTGCTAACCATAACAAAAGTTCATCTTGGACCTTGGTAAGCATTGCCCAAACCAGGCAGAATTTTAATGGATACAATTTAGTTAACAGACACAGAGGATCTGTTTTATAGACAGGAGTCATTGCCTGATTGAGAAAACAAAAATCCTATTTGTGCTACATTTGTGCTGCGTGTATGAGTTGAATCATCCCACCGAACTCTAGCTGTGATTCCTTTTTAATTCAACTTTCAGCCATTCTTTAATCCTTCTTTGTTCCATTGTACCACAAACGCATCATGCCAGATGTGACACATGATACTGTTATGAGTTTATCTCCTTCCCACAGGCAGGGATTAGCGTTGAACACGTTAAGAGACCAGACCAGACCAAAGAGACACTAGTTGACACTTACACCATCTCCATTACAGCATGGTATCTTACACCATCTCAATCATGTCAGTTGCAGTTTGCTTATGATGAAAGGGTTGATTTCAAATCTTGAATCTGTCATTGCACTGAGAAAATTTCTTTATAATATTTATGACATTGACAATTACAGTCTTAGTTACACTTTTTAGATTTCCGTACATTAATTTATTAGTGGTGTTGTGATTTAGCAAATTCAGCATCAGTCCCCAGGAAGAAGTTTTCATTCTGCCATTTCTTGCTCATATAAACGGTGCAAAGGGAACTAATAAACCACAATTATACTGCAATTTACCACTAAACGGACATCATTTGCACTGTTTAACCCCAGACCAGCCTATTACCGCTATTACCTTTTTAATATCCTTTCCCTTAGTTACAGCAGAACTGAAAGCTCTCGGGCAGGTAGGTGAAATACAGGATGCTTCAGGGCAGAGAATGGTTAGCTTGACTATGGCTCCATGGTAACCCCCAATGGATATTAAAGACTTTATCATAACTATTCACTACTAACTGCTGCATAACATGCTGGTCAGGCGAAGTCAATTCCTGGCATTACTCAGCACAACGTGGCTGTCTTAGTATATACAACTCTTGCCTACTGTTAGCGTGTTTGGCTACCTCACACGCATTGAAGGAGAACCACAAAGGAATCCTGTGATCTTCAGAACTTCAGAGAACCTCGGTGACACTTTCAAAGGACCCTTTAAAATTTCCACTAACTTGCTAAAAAGTCCCACTGAATGCTCAGCTGTAGAGCATTTAATTATTTTTGTTTCTAAAGTTTCACAACAACATTCTCTCTTCTATAACAACCTTGGTTACCATGGGGCTGTGAATTTTTCATAGGGCTCAATGACTTGCTTTTGTCATCTGATAATGGCGCATTGAGAGAAAATAAGATGAAGCAATCCAGCCATAAAGAACAGACTTCTGGGAAAAAACATGACAAGGACATATATTGTGCTACTGGAAGTGATCAGTGTTTTGGATCACAACTGCATGTAAACTTTTCTGTGTGTCTCAAATATATTTAGAAATAATGGCGTATTACACAAGGCAGGCACCTTGTATAATCTGGCAACTTTCACAGAGACAAAAATGAAATACCGCCCCCCAAAAAAAACGTATATCACAAAATAAGACTTTTATAACTCAGTGTGAACAGGGTTGAATCTACTGAAAGACTACTGGAGTGCTTAGTGTTCATTGCGTAGTGACCATTTAGTCACCAAAGGAAATTTCTCCAAATGAAACACACACGTGTTAAAAGACAGCAATATTACTCAGCTACGTTCGACACAATGGTAGGAAAAAATATTTAGAAAATTCTCAAAATAAAGTAAGAAAAGGCCGTCAGGGAAGAATGCAGAAAGGAGGGAGGGGGGGTACAAAGATGAGTAAATGATGAATATGAATAATTTTACCGCAGAGTTCCCAGCACTGATATCAAAGGACCACCGGATCCCATCCAAAGACACAGGAGTATATTTGCCTGCTCTTTCTGTCTCAAACTTATAAATAATTTCTCACCAAAGGTGTTGCCAGCGCACATAGTGGGCTCAGATCACGTCAGAGAGCGACTATTACGCACGTATCCTTGTCAATGCAGAAGAGGCAGGCTTTTCTCACATACCTCTGGGAGTTGTTGTTCTTAATATAATAACTCTTGTTTCAAACCAGCCAGTGAGTTGATACAACACGGAGGAAGAAGAGAAAGAGATGGAGAGATTGACACAGACACACACACACACACACACAAACACAGACAGAGAGAGACACACACACACACACACACACACACACACACACATATGAATTAATGTATTTATCCTATTAGAGAAGCAGCTGTGGGCGTGGGTGGAGCTGCCTCGCTTCTCCCACTTGGTAGCTGTGTACCCCCGTAAGGAGTAATTAACCGTCTAGCCCAGCTGGGAAGGCGTGTCCTTCTAATCACTTCGACAGGACAGCTGTGGTGGGGGGGTGGGGGTGCAGTAACAATAAACTGTTATTTGTCATTTTTGTTTCTCAGCACAATGTCTGCCTCCTATCTCTCAACTTGGTTCTCTCCGCAGAAAAATACAGACAATAACCAACAGTAAACATATATACACCCACACAGAGTGAAGAAGGTACTATATATATATGTATACACCCACACAGAGTGAAGAAGGTACTATATATATGTATACACCCACACAGAGTGAAGAAGGTACTATATATGCACCTTAGCCTCTTATCATACACTGGAGATATTATACACACACACACACACACACACACACACACACACACACTGGATAAATTTGAGCCTATCCAAGCTTGAGAACAGAGGAATAAAATTATTGTTGGCCAAGGGATTTGCTGAACTGAAATCTAAAATCCCACTGTAAATGTGCCTTTCCTTCTCGGTCTCAGAAACAACCAAGTTCCGTGCCTCATCCTCCTCAATAGTTTCTCAAGGACACCATCTAAATTCTACAGGCTTGATAAATCAAGTATTAGATGGTATCTAATATTTCGTTCAAGTATTTCATTTTTATGGCTGAATTAAAAAATAAATGGAATTGTAGTTTTCTTTTCAGACAAATACGTTGATATATAGGATTGCTGTACACTATTTATATTGGTTAGACTTTCTCTGCTTTCATGGCATTGCTATTCCATACAGGTCTTCACCTTTATTTTATAAAGGTTTTGTAAAATTCCTAAATTTTCCTCACCATTTTGATTGGTTTCTCTGGGCAATGACATTACATAGGTCTATAAAACGGCTATAAGAGTCTGTAAGGTAAAATAATCCACTATCGATGGAATGAGAGACTGCTCATTGTTTTACTACTCTGTGTATGGATGTAGGTCAACTCCTGACTAGCCCAACGCTCTCACGACGGACTCCATTTAGTCCATGAAGCAGGTGATAGAGGGGCGGGTGGGTTTGCTGTTGTTGTCCCACGCAGCTTACCACCTAGCCGGGTATTTGGAGCAACAGGAAATCAATCGAAAAGCACAGCGCTATTTTGGTGTCATTTAGAGTACGTTTAGTTCCCGCCTCTTCCCCTCAGCCATAGACAGGCTGAAAAGAGCACCATCGCACTGTTGGGAGAGCACTATTGTAAATGTCTTATTCAAGCTGCCGCACCATTAAAAACATTATCTACACGCCAAACTAACAAATTCATCTGTTTGTAAATAACACATGTGCATGTAGAAAAACCCCTATTTAATACAGTAGCCAAGATTAATTAAAATGACAGTTTGAGTAGATTTTTTTTCTTTCCCATTTCAACACACAATACACTACATCATTAATTATGTTAAAAAATTGCTATATTTATATAGAGAGGTATAGGTGAAGACAATACCGGTATAGGGGTATTGAATAGCAATGCCATTAAAGCAGAGAAAGTCAAACTAAAATAAATAGTGTACAGCAGTCCTGTATATCAATGTATGTCTGAAAAGAAACCTATAATGGCTTTTTTTTTAAAGCCATAAATACAAAATGACATCTAATACTTGATTTATCAAGCCTGTAGAATCCACATGTTGTCCTTGGGAATGAGGATGACGCACAGTCTGATGACTTACTCCTCCAACATCTACTCCTCTTATCTAACATCTACTCCTCTTATCTAATACTTACTCCTCTTATCTAGCATCTACTCCTCTTATCTAATACTTACTCCTCTTATCTAGCATCTACTCCTCTTATCTAGCATCTACTCCTCTTATCTAGCATCTACTCCTCTTATCTAGCATCTACTCCTCTTATCTAATATTTAAAACAAAGTTGCTTGCATCAACTGATTTCCACTAAATCCAAAATCTAAGCCAAAACCACAGTGTGTAGTCAGAGACTAGGCTAATGTATGATGGTTAATTGTGATAAATGCCATGTTTCTGTAGATCTGTCTTGTTCTCGTTCTTCTTCAGTCTTCTCAACAAATATTGAAAATCCCAGTTTGTCACGTCGCAGACTACCAAACGCCCATGATTAGTAATATTATCAGAACACACTGCATTACATTGGGCGGATCTGGCCCAGGAGCATTCAGAGACAGGGACACAAGGGTGGGGTTTTTGCCTTTTATTCAGCATTTTAACAATACAAATGACACACGCACAAATCATGGATTATGCTTAATTGTTCTTCCAAATGAAACACCCTCTTTAGGGAAAAACCTAAACAAGACAACATCAAAACAAGGAATTACCAAACGCACTTCAAGCCACCTATTTTGAGCCTGAACCCATCTCTCCTCTAGCCATCTCTGCTGGCTGTCTTAAATGTCTTTTCAATTGCACGCACCCCAGTGTGGTATAATTAGTGCACACCCGAGTGTGGTATAATTAGTGGGGGAAAAAAATGTAGTTAGCCATGTTGCTTCTTTCTTTATAGCTAGCTAACTAACTCACTTTCTAGTGAACCAGTTTTCTTATGTTAGAACTCTGGGCCAGTTTGGGCCGTTTTTTTTTGTCCCAGTCGGACTGGGGGTCCAACCCCCTTTCCACTATAGATCAAATAATGTAGGTCCAGGGGTGGTTAAGAAAATCGATCATGTACTTGGCAACCTTATCATCAATTCTTTAGAAAATAAAGTTGAGACAAAACAGGAACGCAGAAGACTCACAGAAGAAATGTGGCCATTGGAAAAAAACGAAAAAAAACTTTTTTTTTTTCGCTCTTTTTCTTATTAAAGTCAGTTCACAGCAGGATGGTCATCCATATGCCTCCTTGCAAATGGTCTAAAAACTGTAATTGGAATTTGTAAAACAATGCATATGGATTTTCTATACAAGTTAAATATTAATTCAAGTTTTTTTCTATTTAACATTGAATAAATTACGCTATTTATACCAAATTCAATAAAAGAGTGTTAGCAAAGCTTCTGATATATTTAGATATGTGATAAATTATGCTCTGATGTGAGAGCCTGGTTTAACTAATTACCACTTTGAGTCAACACATGCTTTGAATGTTTAAGCATGTGACTGTCTTCAATAAACTTTATTTCATTCATTAAACACAACTGGAAAATACAATAAAAGACAATTGTAGAAAAATTGCAATGTGTTTTCTGCCACCTGCATGCTATTATAAGTATTGTTTGAAATATTTCCCTAAAAAGGCATGATAAAATCTATTTGCATAGACAAAATACAGCAACAGATGAGTTGTTCAAAATACACTTTCACAGATCTCTGTTATTTGAGTTTTAATGTTTAATTGTTTGGGGTGATTCAAAATTAATTTGGGTGTCTGTAATATAGGATTATAGTAAAATGAAGAGAGTAGAATCAAGTAGCAATTTTTTTAAATATTTAAAATGTAGATGGGTGGTCTTAACAGACATACTTACATATCTTGATAAACCTCTATGCAGTAAAAACTATCAAAGTAAATGAAAGGTCAACTTACTTCAACATTATAAAGGCTACTGACTATACGTAGAGCATTGTTCTATAATCTGATGCATCAGTGTTTGGGGGAGCAATTATTAACCTTTTTTTAAATATTAATGTTAGGTAACGTCATACCAGATGGCACCTCAAGAAACACCTTCCTTTATTGTTTTTAAACGCCCCTCTCCTAGTTATGTATTGAGAACAGAACAACTGACTCTACAGAAGGGTCGTGGCCCTGATATCCCTGTTGTTATACCCATCTGTTAGAATATAGAATATAGCTTCAAGACTCCTTCAACAGGTGGTTGCAGACAAGGTTTCACCACGTTGGCCGAGACCGTTCACCACGTTGGCCGAGACCGTTCACTATGTGCCGTCACCTCTGTATTAGTCGGCCCGTCCCGGGCCCTAAAGGAGACGAGAAAGACTCTGACCACCTTCACGGCAATATTACATTCCCTTGCATCTCAACACCTTTTGAACGCTGTCATAGTTTATTCCTTCTGAGACTGCATAATTTTTGTACAAAACTTAACACCAAATTAACTTACTCTTCCTCGCCTTGTTCGTTCTGCTTTTCTTGAGCGTTTTCTCTCCTCCTCTCTCTGGGATGAGATAAACTGTGACCAATCTGAAGAGGGGCGTCTTCTCCAGTATGGTCCTGGTAGCTAGAACCAAGAACAAACTTCCCACAAAGTACTGAAGCTGTTATACTGAAGCTGTTATAGAACTCAGTGCCTAAACTCTGGATGTTATTCAGTCTTATTCTCTATGTGTGTCATTTTCCAGGAATTATGGGGTCAGGGAACAATTTTCCAGTTCTTTTTTTCCCATTTGGTACGGTTTATTTTCTTCTCCCATTTGTAAAAATGTGCTATTTGTTGGATTGAAACAACCCTGTTAAAAAATGTTTTCTCTGCTTCATTAAGGCTTTCTGAGGCAAAGATACATTGATTCCCAAACTAAATTAATCATTCCAATCATTCAATTTTCTTTGTAATGACACAGTTCTGTCTGAAAGCAGTAATACAATGTTTCTCAGTTTTTTGTTTAGAAAATAGAAGGTTGTATAAAGAGACAATGTCTACCAATACATTTAAAAAATGTTTTCTACCTAATGCCTGCCTGACATGACATTAGATGTCTAATATCTTTCTCTCAATGTGATGCCTTGCAGTCCACAATTAATTTATTCCCCTGCCACACTTTGGAGGTGACTCACCCACATCCACTTCACAGGCTGATTAAAACAATGAGGATACTTCGCACAGTTAATTCAATTTATATCGCTGGACTGCAGGATACTCATTATTGTGTTACACACGCCTTTATAATGAAATGGAATAAAAGCTTACCTAAAAAAAATGAAATAATAATGAGACTCCTAGAGTGAAACGAAACATTCAAAAGCGAACTACTGTCAAAATACTGTTATATGTTATGCAACATGTTAGCTTAGAACCACTTGCAGACCACTTTAAAATTACAGGATCTGTTATTTAAAGAAATCCAAGCAGCTGTTTGGGGCCCCTTGGCCACTAGGGGGACTCTTTACGATGCAATAATTAAATGATTTTGTACATTATTTATATTAAACATACTATGTTACAGTATCTGTCCAAAAATATCCAAGTATTTTGTTTATTATGATATCATGTGCCTATCAGTCAACTGCCTTGGTTTGTGTCAGCCTTTTAATGCTCAGCTAGAGAAGACTTCTGAGGATGACAAAACACAAGAAGATAAAGGTACCTGCCATTTAATTTCACCACAGCTGGTCAGCACATGTGGTGGTTTTGTTCTTACCTTGCCTGCAACCAGCCAAATACCTGGCAAGGAAACAGTAGATAAATAACAGCAGTTAAAACAAATTTGAACATATAATAAAAAGACAAGAGACATGCTTTTTTCTTTGACAGACACCAAATGGCAGCCTTGCTATACCACACTGTTGACTAAAATAGCTGGATTTTTCTGCTGATTCTCATCCAGAGCAAAGCTGGGCTTCTAAGCAGAAACAATTCATGAGTGTCAGATTGTGGTCCTGCACAGTTTGCATGAATATGGGTCCAGTTTACGCGAAGAAGCTTTCCAGTTTGAGACTTTGTACGTAGAATTTATGCTGGTTTAAATGATTTTCTAGTATTTATAAAGATTATAGTGTTTATAGAGTTTAATTGTGTACTTGTGACCTGGCAAAATCATCAGGGCGATGAGAGAGCGGTGGTCATATCAGTGCCTTTGATGTTTCACAGAAATATGCAAAATTAATATTTAAAAAGAAGCCAATTAAGCGCCGTCACAGAACACATCAATTATTAAGAAAGGTGAATGTTTATATTGTGGCCAGTTTCGAAAAGCTCTTCTAGACGCGTTCCCACCCAGTGTAAATATGGAACGTGAAAGGCATGCACACCAGAAGCGTTTTATTTAGTAGCGTTTGTAGTATGTTTTCCACATTGGTGGGCATTAGAGGGTTCACCAGTGTGGACACGGAGAGGGAGAAAGGGCGTACGTTTGTATCTTCCCATGGTAGACTGCAAAAAGACTAATGAGAAACTATTGCAAACGGATTCTTTCAGGGGTTGGAGCACCGATTTTTTACTTTGAAAACGAACTGAATTTCACCAAAATGAGTCCACAAGAAAGATGACCGAGAGTGACAACGTCAAAGACAAGATGTCAGCTGCTCTGGAAAAAAAAAAAAAAAAAAAAAAAGCCAAACCACAGAATAAAAGATTCTAAATGGTGGTTTTGTGTGTGTAAATGTGTTTTTTGGACGATTTGGTTTTTTTTTTTTTTATTT
>JAOYSI010001106.1:0-17446 GCA_025775065.1 Hiodon alosoides
CCATGGGCCCTCCAGCCATATAGCTCCATTAGCTTTGATAGCTAACTGGCTTATGATATCTATTGCTGTATCTCTTCTCTGCATTCATTTGTTTCATAGGGATTACTTCAAAGCCTTTCTGAGTACTACATTACTGCGATGCTCTGTAATTAGACCCCAGTGTTTACCTAGGCTGAATTTACACTTTAAGGATTTTAAAAGGGCACTCTATTCTTGAATGATATTTGCGTTCTGTCATGGGCCTTTTTAGGCCTATAATTGCTTCGTTTCATCCACACTGAGGTGCACTCTTCTTTTGTCAGTATAAAACATACATGTGTAGCGTTTCAGTTCTGATCATCGCATTGATAGGTTTAGAAAAGTCCGTGCTCTATATGTCAAATTAAATGCTATTTATTTCCCATCACACCGTGTTCCTTAATGTCAAATGTGGATATCTGATTATGTGCTGTCCACCTTTGTATGAAGTAAAAATGTCAGCCACATTGATGTGCTGGTTTTTGCTATGGGTTACTTTCAGCGATTCACAATACTAGATCCGGTGACTCTTGCATGCTGTTTTGCTTGGCATTTCTTTCTGTTCTTTTAAAGACCGAGAAATAAAAGAGATGAAGTAAATAAAACCTAAATATTAAAAGCCTGGGAGAACTAATCTTTGTCTGGTGGGACAGAATATCTCAGCAGCAAACTCTGGAAAATGAAATCACAACCATCAAATGTTATTTTAAGTGATGATGATGAATATGAGAAGCACAATTGTTGTGTCTTTACAGTCTTTGTCTTGTTTAATGTAGTAAAATATACGCTGGGTTTTTAAAGGTATTGTAGTTCTTAATACTGTTTGCAGATGCTAATATAGCTCCCTTTGGGTCCCTGTCTCTGGAATACATCACTAAACCTGACCAACCCTTGGTCCAGCTGTGAACAATGGACCTAATCTCTGAGAGACCTGGACAGTGTTTACGATTTTTAAAGGATTCATGTTATTGCTGTCTGACGCAAAAAGGTATTTCTCTAAATGCTTGATTTGTGTAATCCAAGAGGCAGTCAGCAACCCCTGGATTGTGTCGCTGTTTAATGAGGCAAACTATTGAATTGGGTACCTGCTGAGACGACTAGCTTTCTCGTTTTTACTTACTTAGCACGTTCGGTCTTCCTTCCCAAACCCAAGAGTCGATCAGTCGAGCACTTTAACAATTTCTGATACGATTCCCGTAGACATTCTGAATCTGGGTATTTGTTCAGCCCATCTCATTCAGTATTATTATATTCTAGAACTTAGGGAGGGGATTGTTCTCTCCCCCCAGGAGTCCTTTGAAAACCTTCTGCTTTTCAGCAGCAACCCGTCCTTTTCTGTGTCAACCACATCACTTTTGTGTTTGCAGTTTTAGTGTTTTTTTTTCCCAACCGGGAGCTCTCTCTAATGCTTAAACCGTCACGCGACAACCGAGACAACATGCGAGCACTTCTGATATGCGCGGCGCTCATAAATTACACACGGAACATGGAGGAACAGGTGTTCTTTTACTGGTGGTTCCACGTCCCAGCGAGAGGCTAAGCGCAACCCCTTCAGCCTGAGCTCTACCAAGGCAACAGCTGGGATGACACAATACAAAAGCCATGAGGCAGAATCGCTGGAAAGAAATGAGTGGAACACAGACCACATCACACTGGCATCTGGTGGGTGTCTCCTGGTCCAGCTCGACGTGAGCATAATGGACCGCTGTCCAAGTGCAGTCTTTCTGTGTTCCTTTTTTCTCCTTTTTAGCCCATGCTGCTGAATTTACAGACCAGTATTGGAATGGAATCGAGGTGGTTTTTTTGTGATTTAATTTCGGTTTGGCTGAACTTGGGGTCTGCTCGCAGGCAGAAAAAAGAAAAAAAAAAAAAGATGTACACAAGTCCAGATAGAACAATTTTGTTGAGGGCAGCTGGCCGTAAAGTTTTTTTTTTTAATACAATTCGGGGTGTCAGTGAGCATCTCTCTGAGCAGAAGTGCCTTGGTGTAACTCGGTGAGATTCTGTTTATCAAAGCAGCAGCTGTCTAATGGGAACAGCAAGCTGTACTCTCTTATGTCCTTTTCCTTTTCGTGCATTCTGTTGAACGAAGAAAGCCGTCTCTGTTGCCCATGTGCCAAATCACAATGGAAATGGAAAAGAAAGGCTTGGAAACGAAACATGCTAACCTTTTGGTCACACCACACAAAACGCCTGACCGCCCGGTTCGGTTGTGCTTCCGCGATGCACGTTTGCGCGGGAACTGGCAGCCATGCTGCGATTACTGAATGCGAGCTCGACCGTAGAACTGAACACTGAACCGTATTCCACTGCCACGTTCAGCCAGCTGTGTGTTGTGTCGCTGTGTTACCACATGGAAATGCACCCACAACACGCCTGGAGTAAAATCACTGGCTTGAACATGGGTATGAGCGACTCCTGGGTTTGGTCTCCGCAGCCGATGACTTCCACCACCGGTAAGAGACCCCCAGGTCTGCTGACGGCATCTTTATATCGCTTATCCTTTTTTGGAACTGGACTGATACAGCGGTATAAATGGAAAAAAACCACGTGTTTTTTTTTTTTTTTTACCATATTTGGATGAAAAAGGCAGAGAGAGGAGCACAAAGCCTATAAATCAAGATACAGTTGTCAATTACAAAACCCGACCGTTTGATTTAAAGAGCAATGCAGCAGAATGTTGCGTTTGTTTAACTTGCGACTCTGAGAGGCTCTGGTTACAGTGCGGCCCCCTCAGCCCTAGGGGTTCCAGGTTTTACACTGGCTGTGGTTGGCTCCGCACACGCCCAGAGTTGGCCCGTTCCGCCAGAGCTCCTAGATAAGGCCAGAACAATGGCCAAGCGCATTGGGCCGACTGAAGTGCCAACCCCAGGTCCTCTGCGGGTTATCATCATTTCAGCGCTTCAGCGCTCAGGGGGTTTGGGAGGGGGGGGGCGCTAAACCCCGGTTTCCCCATCTTTAGAACGTTATGTTCTATATCTTACAGCTAACCGCTATGGTTGTTAAAGCACCTCCGATGATGCCAAATTGCTTCCCGCGGACTTCTTGCGCCGTTTACACTAATCGAGCAGTAGCTGCCTTCGTCCAGCTTCTCATCCGTTAATTACCGAGCGCCCACTGTCTGCTCTGACCCAATTTTTATTTTGTACCCCACCATCAGCAGTGCAGGCTTGCCAGTCGCACTTAATTCATTTTGACATTTGGCTCAATCAGACAGCATGTGAACATGAACCCGAAAAAATTACCGAAAATAATAGCCTGCTCCTGTTCTTCTTTTGCCTTAATTAACCGACCACTCGGAGTCTCGTCTTCGCAAAGCTGTTCGTGGTCAGGATTAACATCGGAGCTCGGTGACACTAAAACCTTTGGAAATGTCGGCACAGTCAGCAAGGCCCCTCAGCCCTTCGGAAGAAAGGTCTGTTCAAAGGAGCCAGTAGTGAATAGGGCTATGCCAGTGAATTGATATGCACAGCACACCACGATACTTTTCACGACAAGTGCCCATGCGTTTTTCTTAAGGACCACTACGTTTGTGATTACTACCCCTGTGAGATGTGGTATCTGCACAAAGAAGTGAATCCAGACCATGCAGATACTGGTTTCTCAATATACAACAATCATGTTTGTTTGTTTTATTTGTTTTAAGGACTTCCTATTTTTCAGTACACTTTCAAATATATTTTTCAATACATTTTAACAAATAAATATGAAATGACAAAGGCTCAGTCCTAGTGATGAACCTTTTTGCACCACAGGTTTACATGTTCTGTTTTTGAGATTCATCATCTGATTTGGCATATGCACATGCTGGCGGGGGATAACGGACAGGCCAGGGAAGCCTGAACGGCCTATTTGAAGCACCTTGCTTTGTTGCCCTGCGTACGTGTTTGTGTTACGCTGCACCGACATCAGAGGTGAAGAAGAACGCTCCAATTATGATTCTCTCAATGCCCCTTCCCGGCCCGAGAGCACGTTTTTGGCACTCCCCGATGTATCATTCCCCTTCTGACAAACGCGGGCCGGGAGACCATGGCCAGGCTGTGCAAACCTCATTCAGTTCACACATCACCATTTGCTCTGTGTGATTTGGAAAGAGGCGGGGTGTATCTTTAAGGGCTGGTGCCTGTAATCCTGAGGAATAAAGGTCCACCCCCAGACTCCTCAGGCAGGCCCTCGTCAGGTTAATCACGGCCGTTTGTGTGCCCTGGAGGGAGGTGAGGGAAAGTCACCAGACTGCTTTTAGTGGAAGAGTCGGACGATCGACAGGTGTGTGTGTGTGTGTGTGTGTGTGTGAGACCGTGTGACCAAGCAGAGGTTGTCTGTGCAACAATGAGACGCCCTGCTCTGCCCAATACTTACAGCACTGTTCGTTGTTAACTCTGGTCCTGATGTTCTCCCCTACCTTCAGGGTATACTCTAATTTATGTGTGCCGCTCACAGTTGATTAGCTGCTGTCCTTTCAATGATTATGTTTGCATGCAATTTTTTTTATGAGGGGGGGGGGAAACTAAATGAAAATATGACGAATGAGTGCACTAATTTCAGTTTTATTTTCATTTGTTTCAATTATTGTGACAGCATGTCATACACTCAGGGACAGCATCGGGTTAATCAGACATCAAAACCCACCGATTGGATTGAACTCTCTTGACCCAGAAAACGCGCAGTGGTGTTTTTACCATTCACTCATGCTGCGGGTAATGTACGTGTGTGTGGTGGATAAAAATTCTAACATCTAACCATGACTTTCTTTTCTCCCGCAGTTGGGGAACCACACTATCTACAAGATCATTGCGGTGTCAAATGTCTCATTTCTTGCCGCGTGTGATTTTAGTACCCTCTCTCTCTCTCTCTCTCTCTCTCTCTCTCTCTCTCTCTCTCTCTCTCTCTCTCTCTCTCTCTCGTACGGTCCTTTTGTGCCGAGCAGAGATGCCCGCAAGACAAATGAGATTGATTCCCAGCTTTCAAACATCTTCCCTTTCTGTGAAGTGCAGGATGGGGGAGGGGGGGGGGCTGAAGAAAAAACGATTTAATGAGATACAGAGGGGAGTCGACAGTTCTCCATTACACAGTCAATCAGACTGCCTTTCAGCTCTGCACGCATGCCCAGTTTGGGGGTGTGTTGAGGGGCTTGAACAGCGGGAGGGTAGAAATGGTGCTGGGAGGACTGGGTGGAAATGCTGTGGAGGGTTTTAACCATTCTCCATAGGGCTGGGATGTAGAGGTCCAGGGCAGCACTGTTCAGAAAACAGGTGTGGTTCTTTTACAGGTACAACTATGTCAGGCTGGGATGTAGAGGTCCAGGGCATCTGCTGTTCAGATGATTCAGGGAGCAAAAGTTATAACGTAAACGAGAAGGACTCGTATGTTGAATGAACCAAACCCCAATTGTAAAGATTCAATGCTAAATAAAGCTGCCAGGAGCAGTGGGTTCTAGCATGTGAAGCCGCAAGGTTGTTCATTAAAAAGATAACACTGTTAATATAAGGCCTTCGTTGAATTAACACAGTATGTTTTCTGTTAACGTGCAGTTAAGATGCTGTATAAGTTACATTCCTCTATTATTACTACTTTGAATACGTCGCAGGTGCATTAATGGGTAAAAGCTGTCGCTGGTTTGGCCAGAAATCAAACCTAACGGAGCAGGTTAACACCTGTTTGGCTATTTTAACCATTCTTTGCTGACTAATAAAGATTGCTACAGCAAATCACGTTACCCTTTGTATGCCACTAAAGTGCGTCAGTCTCCATTGTGTCAGTATCTTGTCATAATACGGGCCTTTTAATAGGCATTATTCGCTATGGCTATTCAAATAGGCTGAAATTTGTTAAGCTATCATTCGTCTAAGTTTTTCTTCACAATTCAGTTGGGTACTATGACAAGTGTCAAATTCCATGTCAATCTGAATATAAAACGTTTGATGACACTGTGGGACTTTCAATCACTCACTACTTCAAGCTTTAGTGCTGCGCTTCAACGTTACACTTTTTATCTCAGATTGCTAACAAAAAATAACCCCCATGAGCTATCTAGAAGAAGTTTTACTCGGCTCAAGGATTTTTTTTCAACAACCAAACTCAAACATTACAGAACATTATTTACCTGTACTATAATGTTTAAAGTTTAAACAGAGCAATCTTCTCTTCTCTTCTGAACTCTTTCTCTCATCCGAGAGACAAGTCTATGTGCTAACTCACGCGGGACGCTAACACAAAAACGACAAATGTGCCGTAACCAGGCTGATCAGATACAGAAAGACAGAGTAAGCTCAATGTGAAGAGTATATGTGCACGTACTCAAAAAAAACAACCATTTGAATACGTTTTTCATAAAATTCATCATGATGGACTTTAATGGTTCACATTTTGAACCACTCGCTTAAATGTAACCGCTTGCTACAGCGCCATGGTTTATCATGAGCAGTAGAGGTTTTTGCGTTTTGAAGAGCAGAAAAATACATTTAAAAATGGGCAATTTTAAGTAGGGTTTCTGCAGCTTTGCCTAAATGGAACCTATTATTGCCAGCATGTTTCCGCTATAAAAGACCTTCAAAATCAACACAGGAATATGTGAGATTCTAAAGCAACGTGGGGAGATCTAACCGATTTAGAAAGCGGCCAAATAGTTGGTGCCCAAGTTGCAGGTGCATCAGTCATAGAAAACTGAGGAAAGAAGAACACTGATACTGATTAGGAGGCATGGGTGCAGAAAACCACAAAATAACGGCTGCAAAAATGACCACATATCTACATCTTCGCCCCCGTCACCCAGTCACAACAAACGCTGTAGGTGGTGAGCTTCACAAAGCAGGTCTTTTTGATAGGGCTGCCGTTCAGACTCAGGTTGTAACCAGGGGCAATGCGCAGCAGCGTGAAACCTGGTGTAATGAGCGCAAAACCTGGACTTCTCAGCAGCGGAAAGGCGGTAATATGGTCTGATGAGTCCTCTTTTAATCTTTTTCCTACATCTGGACCGGTTTATGTTTGGAGAAAGCCAAAGGAAGCCTTCCACCTACACTGCCTGTTCTCAACTGTTAATCATTGTGGCAGATCTGTTACTATATGGGGAGTCAGCGGGTCCGTTTAGTACTCTGGATGGTAGAATTACGGCCATGGAATACAAAACCATTTTAGGCAACCAGGTGCACCAATGTACAAACATTTTTTTTTTTCCAAGATGTTCCCATATTCCAAGATATACACACTGCTACAGAGTAGATTTACATCTTCTTTGCTCGAAGAAGAATGGTCAAATACCTTACCAGAAATAGTTCAAAACTTGTACCGCAGTATTCCAAGACAGACTGAAGCTATTCTGAAGGCAGTAGGCGGCCCAACACCTTATTAGATGGTAAGTATGCATATATTGCTTTGTATTTCCGTAATGCAGTCTATACCCTGAATGTGACTCTGTTGGAGATCCCAGTATGACTTATTTAAATCGGGGTTGTCTGCTTTAGCCTGCTTTCAAAATATACGAAGGGAAGTTCAATGGGTCATTAAGTTCTTATATTCAAATTAAAATAATATTTAGTTTTCATATCAATCTTTACATAAATCTCATGTTTATGTAGAAATGAAAAATTGTCCCCAAGTTTTTACTGAAAGTCTGACACAATGTCTTGAAATTCAGGGATGATGGGAATAGTGAAGTGTTTCAAAATTGTAATGATACTGACGGAATGGATTCAGAAGGCTTTTGAATGTTTTCAAAGAAGTGATCGAAGAGCGCAAGGAGGTGAAAATTGCGATCCAAGTCCCGGGCAGACAGAAGTGACACGTGAAACATGTTGAACCCATCAAGATGTGTTTGAAATCGCCTTCATGTAGAGAACACCCATCACATTCAGGAACAAAATCACAGACAACCTCCATTACTAAATCCATCTTCTTTTTCTTTTTTTCTTTTTGTCCTGGGGTAGCTTTTGAGGGAATAAAGATTTCAGTGTTGAAAATGTACAACCCCCCCCCCTCAACCTGTAAGCCTCCCTTTGCTTTGTCCTTCATTTTGTTATATTGTTACAAACCCAAACCTGTCATTCACCACTATTCAATAAGACTGGCGTTTAGTCCACTATCGACTTGGCTGAAAAGGTCCACCTTAATTATGTGTAATGGATCTCACCTCTCTTTCCGGCATAGGCCGCGGATCCTGTGCACAGAGTTATTATGCATGCCCCGACATCTCACCGCTCACCGGTGGGAGTGGGGCAGGACGCGGAGGTCCGCACAAAGTCAAGCTGTACCACAGGGTCACCGACGGGGCCGTTTCTCCTCGTTTGATTGGCTTAGGGCCCCTCCCCTTCCACATGGAGACGTCGGGGCTGGCTGTCGCAGAGACCCCTGCCGGCCGCAGCTGTGGGCTGTTGGGGGCCGATATTACAGCCCTGCCGATTAGCGTCCAATCAAAACAAATGTTTCCAACACTACGGCACAAGGGGTCCTCTCCCCTGCAAGCCTGCGTCCCAGGAGCTCGGGGTGGGGGCACCACTGTGGCAGTGTCCTGTTGGGTCTCCAACGGGACATATTTAACCTCTTCACATTTTCCCCCGTGGGTCGACAGTGTAACTGAAGGGTTGACTTCCACACTGGCGCCAGCTAAATATATGTTGAAGTATAGCAATGCAGTGTTTGTTTTTTTTTCATTATAATTCTAAATTAAATTTAAACGGTCAACCAGGTGATCTTTGTTTATATTTTTTATGGAGGAACAGCGTTATTAATGAGTTGATCTTCAGACCAACATGTTTTTGGTTATGCAAGAAATCGCATTAAGTTTGCTTAATCAAAAGCTGCTACAAAGAAAACTAGCTTGGTCTTCATGGACCCGATTCCCATTTAGATACACATCAACCAAAAGGATCTGTGACTGATTGCTTAAACAGCCGGATTTTATTTAAAAACAATTTTTGGGAAGGCTTGTGTATCATTGGTGTGCACTTTTATGACATTAGACACAATGGCCGTGGTCAGTTGAAGGCTGGTGCTGAGACATGAAATATAGCACTTGTGCTTTCCAATAAAGGAAATTATATGTTTACATCCATTTCTGCTGAGTGATATCCCTTTACGATGTTATGGCTGCAGGATGGCTCTCGCATGTGGCGGCTGTGGAGTTGGAGTTGAAGCGTGCGGATTCTGAGAAACTGCGGCGTTGCCGTGCCTTTTTGACGTTATTGAGAATGATGTCAGCTTTGCAGCCCTGCATTATAAAATTGCAA
The DNA here is from genome assembly GCA_025775065.1 of Hiodon alosoides. NCBI lineage: Eukaryota > Metazoa > Chordata > Actinopteri > Hiodontiformes > Hiodontidae > Hiodon > Hiodon alosoides. The sequence goes on from JAOYSI010001106.1 coordinate 9,240, forward strand.
TGATGAAAATACAGCTGGCAGCTTTGACATGGCTCTCCTGCTGGGCTCTGCACTCTCTAAAGCTGTAAACGACAAACTCGAACGCATTTCATTTGTTTCTTGGCTCCGAGGCCAGAAGTTTATCCTGTTAATTAATTCCCGTTCCACGGCGGTACGTCAGGAGTAGTGGGTGAGCTCAACGGGGTAGGCCCTAAATGATGATCCTCTGCCAGGTTTTCCCGTCAAGGCTGCCACCCAATATGGAACAGGGTAGAGCCCCCAGTCACAGCACTGAAGGCGACCCAATACTGAAACGTAGGCAAAGTCCTCAAGCCTTTAAACCAGTGGAAGAACTGCGGCTTGTCCTTTGCTTTACTGTTACACACTCATTTCTACAGGGCGACTTTTCTACATCCGAGAGCTGGTGCATTTATTCCCCTGTTTCACACGCAACCGTCTGCACACACGCCCAGACGCACACTCACACCCACCCAGGCACGCACGTATGCACACGCTCAGACTAGGCTCAGGCACGTGTGCACAAACACACACACACACACACACACACACACACACACACACACGTGCGCTCAGACATAGACACAGACTCTGTGGGTGCTTTGGGGTTCAGGCACCCAATGAAACCCAATTAGCAGGTGCTCAGCAAACAACCAAACCATTAATAATTAGTTCTGTTAATAAACAGCCATGACACAAAGCTTTTACACTGGTACTATCATGCCAGAAAATATCCGACTGCCAAAAAGCGTCCGAGTTGCGTCATAATGGAATCAAGGAGCTATGACTAAAAATGTTATAATATTCACTTTGAAAGAAATAAACTTGTTCTCATCTACAATGCAAACCCAATATACATGTACACAGTTTTTGTGTACTGAATTACACTAACACATTTTTACCCAGTTTAAATGTATAAATGAATAATTTGGCACCCACTGGAAAAGTCGGCATCTGTGCACACACACACACAGACACAGTGTTTTTGACACACTTCCTCACACAATGCAACATGAGTTTTAACCAGTTGCTATGACTTGACACTTGTCACCAGAACCCACGCTTTAGGAATGGCTTACTTCTCCACCCTGCGGCCTGAGCCAACATCTGCCTTGTGCTGAGCTTTCAGAACCATTTAAATGGATGATCAGGCAGTTGACGGGGAAGAAAGTGGATTCTGCATCTCTTAATCTGGAGATCAGAGCCCGGTAAGCCTCTCGCAGAGCAGAATTAGACGGGCTTCATGTAAAGTGACACTAATAGTGAGCGTGCCTCTGGGGCAGGCCTGCATGTACCTGTGCTTTTAGAGCGGGCCTGCGTGCACTTTGCACCTGTAACCTCAGCCGACACCTTCCCAGTCTCGCCTTGTCTGTTTTCAGCCAACCCCCCCACCCCCCATGCAGACACTAGCTTATATAAGGGGTTGTGGGAATGGAGAGCAGAGCTGTGCTTTGAACAGGTCTGTTGCAGCTTCACATGCGACCAAGTAGCCGCGAGCTCGTGCTGATGAAACGAATAGCTGTGCTGCAGATGACATAAAGTCAAATCTGTCATAAAACCATGCTCTGCAAGCCCATCCCCATACCTGCTTGTTTTGTCCCGGTATTGGATACCAGTTAATAAATGTCAGCCCAGTTGACCTATGACGGCTTCCTCCTTGTTCATCGTTAGAATTTGAGTGCGCATGTGCAACAAATCTTCTAGAGAAATGCTTGAGGAGACTGGGCCAAACGTCTTGTTAATTCTTGTTTAATAAAATGTATGGACAATTTCAGTCTCGGTTTAGGAGATGAGTGAGTGTCTGTGTCAGTGTGCTAAAGCCACACGGGCGATGTTAGTACACTTTAATCAAGGGCACGTTAACGCCTTCCCACTGCTCCCGTGCATTCTGATTTCAACCTCTGACAGAGAGAAACTGGCGAAAATCCACGTGAAGCTACAAGCACCACTCTCCTTTTTTTTTTTTTTTTTTTTTTTTTTAGATAAACCTGATAAAATGTGGCTTAGCGAGGACCCAAGGCCAGGGAGAGCGAGAGGAGGCCCTGTGTGAGGATAAAAACACCTTATACGTTATATAAGCTATTCAGTCATTCAGTATCTGTGTCTAATGGTGCCTCCCGTCAGCAGTGTTTTAGTAAGTTTAGTTTGCCATTTTTCTGTAATGGCAATCGGCGTGGTTGTGGTTTCTCCTCAGTTTGAGGCCTTCTGCAGACTGTGAGACTTGATCTGAGCAGGTGAGAAGATTCCACGACGAAGAAGCCAAACAAGCAATTTAAACTGTGACCGCAAGCTTTAATTCTGCGGCGGGTGGATTAAGCCGTCTGAGAGGCAGATTGAAGGGTTGAAGTGAGGTGAACAAAGAACACTGCTGCGCTGGGGTAGTGAGCCCCGAAAGCGTCGCTCAGACTCCCCTCACTGTGACACGGGTCTTCTTCACTTCTCAGCTAAACATCTGCTGGCAAATGCTTTCTCTATGGGATTTCGAGCTGTTTGTGTGTGTGTTCGTTTATTTTTCTTCCCCAGCTGACACGTTTATATACCGATGTTTGCCTTTTGTCCATTATTTATGATTGCTTTCTGCTCTCTTAACAATTATGCAATTAGAAACCAATGTCATAGGAATCCAATAGACATGCCTGATCCCAAAGGGGTTAAGAAACTATGAAACATTGAAGGGGTTCTCTTTACTCCACAAACCAAAGGATAATCTGATTGATTTATTCTCCTGCCTCCACAGCAAACATTCCACACCCCCAGCCTGGGAGATGAAGAGTTTGAGATTCCGCCCATTACCCCCCCTCCTGAGTCGGAATTGGTGCTGGGCGCGTCGGAGGCAGACGGCCCCTTCCTGGGGCCCCCAGACCCAGCACACCCACAGAGGGGCCAGTTCACCCCCCAGTTCCCCCCACAGAGCCTGGAGCTGCCCTCCATCACCATCTCCCGCAACCTGCTGGAGCAGGAGGGAGTGGTTCATGGCAACAGCCTTCCCCTAGTGAGTACCGCCAGGGGAGACAGCTTGGGCCCGGTCAGCTGGCTTTCCCATTAGGCTTTCACTGCCATTGTATGGACAATCACATCTAATCATTTTCCTCAGTTAATGCTTATGGAGGTATGAAAGCCAGGCATCTGGAAAGGAATTACAGTATGAACACAGTTTGTCCAGAAGTATGGCTTCAGTAATGAATAATGTCAACCCTCCTCCTCCTTCTCCTCATCTGTGGCCTGTGATTTTGATGAATCTGCTTAATAGTGGCAGTGTGTTCTGGTCATTTAATTGATACTATTGACCATAACCGCAGGTCCCCCGTCATTGGGTGGATATCTGCAGCTGTTTTTCGGTGCTAACTAGTTATTATAATGGTTTTGCATTCGCTGGGTGATCCCTTTGATATCCGAATGCGGTAAAACAATTTTAGAATGACTATTATGTGCAATATAAGGGTGGTAAAATGTATGTATCTATTTATGTATGCATGCCTGCAAGATGTATGTGTACTATAGTACATGGCTTAAAATATTGCCACTGATATATCTGGATAGGGACTGTATATATAAAATCATCTCACTGAATGGGTAACTCTAAATGTAGAAATGGTGGTGTTTTTTTTTGTTTTTTTTAGCCTGTACATAATCCATTTTGCTTCTAGAAAAACCTATAAAATGCTGATATGTCATTAAAGTCCATTGTGACATGGGGTTGTTTGATTGAAAAGCTCTACACAGCTTTGTTTAGGGCTGAGAAAGGCCCATAATAAGACACAATACTCTCAGTCTTTAGGTGCAGAGTCAGCAGACTGGGTGTGGAGATATCTCTGAATGGTATAAACACCAGTTACAAAGACCTCTTGTGCAGCAGCCCAAGGCCACACTGTCTGCAACATCAATAGATTTGGGGCTCTATCCGGTTTAGCTAGCAGGCGAATCCCTTCCGGTTCTTGATTCCCTAAGGAAGATTTTACGCCTAGCCCGTTCTTTGTCTCGCTCTCTCTTGGAACTGCTTTAGGTATCTCAGTTACAGTCACCTGTAACCTTTCTCAAAATACAGTGTTTTTTTTTTACGCCTTGGTGTGGCAGATATTTGTTGGTAAAATATAATAGACACTGTTGTTGGATCCAGAAATAATTTATTTAGTGATAATTTGTCTGACCAAGCTTCAGACGATTTTGTGAGTTGGTAATAAAAGCATTTTTGTAATGTGTCCTTTTACAGAGCTTTGAGCTAATTAATGCACGCCGATAGCTGTTGACCAAGCAGTGTCAGCAGGCCCTGTACTGGAAGCAGTTGTGTTCTGGCGATTACTGACAAACGGATAATCCAGCTGATACCGAGGATATACATCCGCTGTAAACTTCAACATGCGCTGTAAACTTCAACATGCGCTGTAAATTTTTAACACTTTTTTTTTTTCCCCCCACTGTATTGCCAGCCTGTCGAATAATTACCACGTTTAGGGAAAAAAATCTGCTCTCTGTTGTAAAGCCTGGAGGCATTTTGCCTAAAGGATTTTCATTTCATGGTCAGTTAAGCTTTCTACATCTGGAGGAAATGGAACCCGAAAACAATTACAGTGCTGTACCCTTCTTCTCATTACTTGTTTTATTTTTTCCTTTATTTCACCTCAAATATTTACCCCTCCTTTCGAAAATGTGTATTCTTTGTGTTTCTGATTTCAAGTAGACTTAATTTAAACTGAAGATTCACCACTGTAAATGTTAATGTTGTATGTTGTGGATTCTCCGCCATAACACGGTGTTACGTGCCGGAAACTGATTGTCATTCTCCACTCAGAGGGGGAAATGGTTTTATTGTAAACTAAAATGTAAGAACATAAGAAAGATCAAATACAGCACAAAGCATTAGCTGTGTGTGTGTGTGTGTGTGTGTGTGTGTGTATCCATACACACCCACACACACACACAAACACACACACTCTGCAATTAGGTGTTTATTTCCTTCTAATATTTTTCCTCTTCTCTGTTGGTACCAGTCCACCCAATGCTTATATCTGATTTTAGTGAGACTGTGCGCTGCATACTTGTGTGATTTCCAAATGACCTCTTTGTAGACAAATTGGCAAACGTTGCTGTCATTCCTCTGCATGAACCACTGAGTCCGTCTTGCAAATTGGTTACAGATGCTTTCTGCTTTGGAAATCTCTTTGCAAGTGCAGAATCTGAAGTCATTATTATTTAATCTGCTTGCCTAACAAGCTTCTGGCTTTCATTTTTATTTCCCAGCATGCATACCTCTGTCTGTTAGACCCGCTGATTTGTGATTTGGTTTCAGTCGTGCAGAATTCTATTGGAGGTAAACCTGTCATCATTGTTTTATCTTGATTCTCCTTTAAGGCTTGGCTGGATGTCTGCTGTGCTTCACAAAACATACCTGAAAATAACAGATTCTGGCTGTTTTCTTCCCCTTTGTTGGAGGAGAATACAGATATCAACACCAAGAAACACCGGTCTTGTTACGCCATAATTAGGTAGAATGCCTCAAGTGCATTGAATTTAACACCAGTGTGAGAGTAAATCAGTAGGAAAACTTGTGTGGTGATGTCTGACAAAAAGAATAAAAGCTGCTGTTTTTATGGTGGTCTGAATCACTTCAGGGATTCAGACTACCGTAAAAACATCAGCTTTCATAAAAAGTAAAAAATAAATATGCGTGAATGCAAGTTTAAAGTGACGCTTTTAGGCAATGTCTGCTGTAAATTAGTTTTTATTGCAAGGCGTCTGTTAAGCATTGGTTTGCTGAGAAACAACCTTAACTGTTATCCGCATCTTAGTTGACCTCTTTTTTTTTTTTTGTATAACCGTTACACAATATTCGTTATTGTGCTAACTGCATTATGCCTGAAATGAAATGGCAGCAGAGGAAATCATTCAAGGTTTTCGATTTAACTACTTTTTCATGTGATTTTCTTTTTTTTCTTCTTCTTCTTAAAGTCCCTTGCAGGTTGTCAGTTTAGATAATCATCTGGAATGTCCGGCCACAGAATAGTAAATCTCTTTGAAAATAGAAAATATGATCACTGTTGCAGAAAGGTTTTTAAAACCACATGTGGGTATTTTTTTTTTTTTTACACACCTTTCTGCTTTCTGTTATCTCTCTTCCAAGCTGAGTGGCATTGACATCAGTTGTACATCAATTTCAGAAAGTGGATTTTTTTTTTTCCCCCACCCCCCCAGTTCTGTATTTTTACCAGACAGCTTTTGTGACATATTGGGTCAGTCAGAAGTGAAAGATATTCATGCAAGCATGCAGCACTTGTAATGAAGTCTCGGCCTGACCTTCCGTATGATTGATTCTGTAATTTCGTTTTCTGGGGCAGTGCTTAAAATGAAATGGAATCATGTTGAACAAGTTTTAAATACCCACAATGCACTTGGAGATACAGGCGATTGGATGGAGGTCTGGGGGTGGGGGGCATGTAGCGGTGTTCATGGTCAAGGGTGGAATAAAGAAGGGTGGAGTAACGGGTGGTTGGGAATAAAAAGAGGAATGCATTGTAAGGTAAAGCTGGAGTGGGAATGTGTATGCAGAAGTGAGGTGTAGCCATGAGAGATAAATTATTTAACTTCATGCTATTATAGCCTTTTCCAGCAGTGAAAATTAAATTATTTTTCCATGTTTGGCTTAAGTACTGAATTCTGCAGGTAGCCGTGAATGGTGGAGGAAATAAAATACTGTTAACCGTTCAAATGCACAGTAAAGGAATTATGTGCAGGGAGCTGATAAACTATGTTTAATAGGACTGACCTTTCACGCTGGTGGGAGTTACTGGGGGGATTCATCCTTATAATTACCATATAGATGATTTCCCTCCCCCCCTTCCTGCAATGAAACATTTCCAAGTGCACTGTCACTGATTGAATGGAAATTGAACTTCTTAACATTTTCTTTCCTGTTGCCCAGCCAGTAAGAACTCAGTGTGGGGATTCTATACCCCCTCCTACCTGCTGGTGTTCTGCTTCAGAGATCCATTGGGAACAGACTTAGTTTTTTGGGGGTTTTTTGTTTGTTGTTTTTGTTTAGCATAATGTTCAGATGTAAATGTGAACGATTGTTACGTTTTCACGTCCGATTGCACCCTAGCCCTAGGGTCTGGGAAGGGCGTGTAGACCGGGGTTTTTGTTTGAGAGTTTGGTTGTGGTTTTTTTTTTTAACTGCGTAGAATGTGATAATTTTATTGATTGCTTGACCATTTCACATGCACCAATGTTGGTATTTGAGTATCATCTACTGCTGCCGGACGATTACTGAGCACCCGCAGATCGAATGTCCCGTGTAAACTCAGAATACGAAGGCTCCCATAGACACAAACGCACAGACGCACGCACGCACCCACGCACCCACGCACTCACGCGTCCTCACTGGGGCAAAGCCTTCTCTGTGCTTGTTGCAAACTTTCCCTGTGGGCCATGTGACCTTTCCAAACACGCCCACACACGCCACCTGGGCTGAGAATGCCTAACGCTTCCAGGTTATTATTTGTCCCCAGTTTTTGTTCCATTTCGGTTAGCATTTCTTTCTCCGACAACATCTGTCAGATCAATATTAAAGTCATATCAAAGTCTGAAATATAGGTATTGTTTTAATGTGTGCTGCAACTAGAGAATCTTTATCTTTGCATTATTTATCAGCATATTTTTTTAATATTTATGCTATGGTATTGAAATATATATTTAGTCTAATACAATGACTGCAGATAATAAAATCCTAATGGCAGGAGATTAGTAGGAATGTCAAGGATAAAAGTACATTTGTTAAATACATTTGTTAACTTTGTGAGTTTGTACAAGCATAGCCCGTGGACACTGATGTCAGAATCCATTTAAGTTCTGGGTCCTCACAATAAACCGGAGAGGAAAAATGTATTGCCATTACAGTCTTCTGAAGTGGCTTATTTTATCAGCAGATAGGGTGTGGAACTACAGTGTGCTTATGGCGTACTTTGCGTGTAAATTAATCAGTATGCGAAGGCACACACACACACACAGGCAGAGAGTATATGAAATGAGATGCTTTTTATTAAGACTTGTTTTACGTAAAAGTGCCGTTGCGTGTGCCATCCATGTGCATTCTGTGTAACATGCCAGCCTGTTTGAAGTAGTAATGTCCCGCAGTAATTCACCTCGGACCTCTTCACGTTTTGTGTATTCAGTTTGAAAGGGGTCTAATAAAGCTGTCTTTGCTTTTCTTAGGAAAA
>JAOYSI010001107.1:0-17446 GCA_025775065.1 Hiodon alosoides
CCCCCCCCCCCCCCCCCCGTCCGAAACACCAGTCTTGTCTGTGCCGCCCCCTCAGGCTCTCCGTCCACTCTTCAACTGTGAGCCTTCACGCTTCCACACGGCCACAAACTATTTAACATGCTTTGCAGCCACGCAGGTTTTATGCTACATGCTTCCATGCAGATTAATGCCGACAGCGTCCTCGCTGGGCAGGCGTTGACGCCCTCCTTTGTTCTGTCCTCCGGAACACGCGTTATTAGACCATTAACCTGGAGCTAGGTGGAAGCCACTGTGCCGCTGCTGGGATAATAAGGAGCTGCATGGAACTCTGGTGAGTCTTTTATCTCCTGGACTGGTATCCCCCCCCTCACTCACAGGCCTCAGGCCTTGTACAGGCAGCTTATCTCTGTGGGTATTCGGCCCGTCTGCGTCAGAGCTAAATTCTGCCCCTCCGGGCCTTAAAGCAGCAATTCCTTAGTCCACGGAGCCATAAAACCCACCAGCTGATGCAAGGCTGTAACTTCAGATAAAAGCTTGGCTGTGTTTGTGTGCGCGCTTGAACTTCAAAGTTAGGGGGCCGGGGAGAGGTGAAAAACAGGGAACTGAAGCCGTTCAGGCCGACCCCAGAAATTCAACTGCACTTTGTAAAAACAAACCAACAGAGAAGCAACCCAAGCTCGTGCAGAAATAAACTGGTGTGCAATGAATAGAGCATCCACTATGTAACATTTATGTATTTCAAGTCCACCAAGCAACACATATAGCTTTATCACTGCAATGTTTTTTGAGTGATGAGTGACTGTCTTTCTTTAGACAGTGACTAAACTCCGGGAGCGACTGGGCTGGGGGCAGACAAACCCTGTGACTAAAGGGCAAAGGGGTAACACAGAACAGAAGTAGGTGGGGCAGGTTTGGGGAGAGTACAGAGCAAAGATTATGTGGAAAAATGTTATTCGTGTTGTTAACACCTTATCTCGAAAAAGAGGCACATTGGCTGTGGGGCTTTAATGCTCTTTAAACTTTTATCTGGGAAGATCAGACATGCCCAAGGTCTACACACAATGGGAACATGTGACTCTGGTTAATGCAAAACAGGCACTGATCTTGCTCTAAGAAATTCAGTAGTAATTAACTTAACCTTTAAGAGAACAGCAATACGATTACGTGAGTGTGCACATAACATTCTGTAGGGAACACAACTGAAAACATTTCAAGTCGGTACAAAACTCATTTTGAGTAGTTTCATACCTAGCGCTTTTTCGTTTTTTCTTCAAACACCCAACTTTGTTTTGGTTAGTCTGACGAAAGACACTCTTCCAAGAGTGAATGCACATTTCTGGGCCGAGACACCATTACGGAATGCATACTCGGTTAAAGGGAAACAGAAGGGAAAAAACAACGCTGGTTTTGTAAAAAACTATTTAAATTCTGGAACAACCCTGTCGGTGGGCACAGGGATAGGGACAGAAAAGTCCACACAAAATTGCTCACCGGTTCAAAGAGGGTTGACTTTGTGGTCAGTGAAACCGAGACCATTAACAGTAACAGTGTGGACGAGGGCCTCGGCCTATGGGAAGTTTGATCACAGAGATGTGGCTTCCAGGAGCACCCGCAGTGGTTAAACTCCCTGTCTGATTGCCTGCCTGGTGAGTCAGGTGTCTACATGCTACAGCTGTCTGGCAGTGGCCCAGTAACAGAACCAGCCTGTTTGGAAGGAAATAAAATATTAGATGACACCACTGTGAGTGTTGTTGAGGGCAGGGTGGTGCAGAGTCCTGGACTGACCTCAGCATGGCCACTGGTAAATTTGTTTACACACTCACCCCCACCCACCATGACATTGTACTGTTGTACTGAGTTTCACCGTGAAATCAGGGAAACAAAACTGCCAGTGTCTTGATTTACAGTTTGTTCCACTTCTATTGGTGTTTGGATTTGTGCTAGCTCAAGTTTAACGCTCCAGCAATGCTGGACTTTTCTACCGATGTACACATCCAGCTTCTCTCCGTCTCCGATTTTGGTGACTTTGATTTATGATACGTTTTCAAACAAAATATCTGTTATTAATCTAATACTGATTGATGCAAACAACAAATCTGAAAGCTATCTAGCTAAACAAGCTTGGTGAATGAGTCTTACCAAAATTTTACTAGCGTTGCGATTTTTGACTTTTCCTTAGCTATCCGAATTTTAGAGTGACTGAATTAGCTATATTAGTGTGTTCACAATAAGTTTTTGTTTAAATGAATTACACTGATATGCTCCGTCTCTGCAATTTTATCGCTGTGTCGGCTGGACACGACTCTTCCTCGAGTTTCATGCAAAAATGTGCATACATAGAATACTGTGTTATCTATAGACGGACTGAACTTCTGTACATTTAATTAGTTAAATGTCTTGTCTGCTAAACACTGGGGAACATGTAAATGATACTTAGAAGCTTTAGTGTATGCAATTGTGCAAAAGTAATACAGCGTTGTGCTGTAAAACATGTTTGTTTACGGATTCTGCCGAAGATGACCAAGTCTGTGGGAGGCACATTCATTCTGCGTTCTAATCACAGCATTGTGGAGCCCTAAGTGATCTCTCACCGCTGATTTCTGAGCGATTAGCTGACCATGCTTCATTTCTCCAAAACCGTGACTGTCAAATCTTGAGGACCAGAGTAGGGCCCACCTAACCACCTATGAGCCCTGAACCCACACCTGCGATCTTGATGTTCATGTGGCTGTCTAGCAGCAGGTTCTCAGCCTTCAGGTCCCGGTGTACGATGTTGCGATTGTGGCAGTACTCCACCGCCGACAGGATCTGCCAGAACTTGCGGCGGGCATCCGGCTCACTCAGGCGCCCGTGATTGGCCAGGTAGTCTGCAGAGAAGGGAGTCGGGCCAGACTTATGCATGTGACGTGGCATAGCCAAAGACAGTAACAGGAATACAAGAAAAGCTGTATCTTCTCATTTAAGATCTAAATTTCAATCTATTATTTATCTGAATTTATGTTATTCGCACAGGTTGGTGTGGAGACACAAGTGACTTTGTTGTGTACAACAATGGAAGCATTAGAAAGCCTATTTGTTCCCCTTCATCAGTTTAAGCACATTTGTGTTGCATTCTACACCACAACTTTTCCTTTCAAAGTGGCACTCAACAGCCCTGAGGCATGAATGGTACAGGTATTTTGGGGTCAAATTCCACCTGCACCATCCTACCTATCTCACCGCCGGTAGAGAAGGGGTGGGCTGGCTGTTTGTCACAGCCCTTTGCCTGTCCAGCGAGCGCCCTTTTAAACACCTCCATTTTTAAGAATTAGAGAGCTCTGAATTTAATTCTAGAGAAAAACAAAACAAAAACATTTTACCCATATACTCGGGGCATCCTAAACACCCAATTACTGATTAAAAAATGTAAAAAAATGTCAGGTATAACACAGAATACATCCGTCAGGAGGTTCTCTGAGAGCCTTTTTGTACAAGGTCTGCGGTGAAGGATCACGTGATATAGTGAGTGAAAACTACACTGCTACACCAGTCAATCAAACCTCCCTGTGCCACCCGGGGGGGGGGATTTGCAGGGAATGCCCCGCTCCAGTTTGGCTTGGGGCAGCCATTGTTGGCATCCCAGATGCTCAGATGCACACAGGAGCAGAAGCCTCAACCCCCCCAGTTGGCTATTCTCGGGAACTCAGGGATGCCCGAGGTGGCAGCGACACACCACGTGGTTTCCTTCTGCTTACATGTGGCGCATTGCATTCAAATGTGTCTGCGCAGTAAGTAGGTCACTTTCCAGTACAGCGACTGTGGGGAAAAATGCCATCTGACACAATCTCATTTGACTAGATAATTTGGTAATAGAGGTACATACTTTAAAAAGGATATATCATGGGACGGGTGGTCATAGTACCCAGGGGATGAATACATACCCTAATAAATAGAGGAACATAAAAAATAAACGATGCTTTTTTTTGTGATAAAAAAAAAAAATTATTTTAAAAAAGATGGCCGATGGTGGAGTGCATTTTTGACAGCAATTTGCAAAATAAAATCAGCCCGTGGGAATGGTTTAGTTCCTATTTGATATTTTCTCCTTGCAAGCCTTTAGATTTGTCATTTTGCCTTCATTACTATCGTGTATTATTCTTGTATAAACTCTCAATTTATTTTTAAACTGAGCATGGGCATGGTCAAGAAGGCAGCGAAGCTCTGGATTCTCATATACTGACTTGTAGTTTGGCGTTTATGTCGTTCGGTTTTGGTGCCCATTCATTTCTCATGTCCAGTCACAGCATTTTCTGCCTTGTGTCCAAACAGGTGTCAGAAATTGAAAAATCGGCAGTTCTCCTAGCGTGGTTTAAGTTACAAATGTCATATGAATTCCCAGTAACAAAGGTCACTGCATGGGCTTGGAGCAAAGATTATTAAAAAAATAATCAACAAAATGTTTTTGATTCTATGTTGTAACACAAAATGTGGGAAAAGTTGATGAATACTAAAAAGTTGAGGAAGGGGGATGAATACTTTTGGTAGCCACTGTACGTAGTGCTAACCCAAACCAGTTTAAATTGACCAAATTCAGACCAAGGGGTGTGAACAGGTTGGTGGTGGGGAGTCCTACAAAAACCATTTATTTGAAGAAGCAGTTACTTCAGAGAGGGCCTTTTTAGGGCAAATAGTGGAAGTGCAGGCGAAGACATACAACCTGGGGAGAGCCAAGCGAACACCAAACCCCACAGGAAACGGGGAGAGCTCCCGTGTTTAATTAACACGTTCATCGGTCCCTCTGCGTGAAGCCCAGGAGACCGGTTAAGTGAGGCAGCGCGCGTGTGCTACTGTGTAACGTTCCTAGCGGGTTCACCGCATGCCATGGGTGTTATAAGCAGCACATTCTCACCAAACTGTAAAATGCAAAGTGTTTTAGGGTGTGACGTGGGGTGGGAGTAACACTGATGCTGATTAGACAGAGGGTGCCACATTCTGGACCTCAATCCTTCTGGTGGCACCCCGTTTGACGAAAGCAGTCTTTGAGCCTCGCTGCTAATCAGATAAGACATCTGGTGTGGGAATGTGGCAAGCCCCTGGTGTTCAGAATTTGAAAGCCCCACCCCACCCTCCATTTTTGTCACACAGAGCCCAGTGGTAAACTCATGCTCTACGCCCACGCTGGATAGCAATAGCTAATTTGTGGACATCATTTTTTTAATTGTAAAATTTTGAAAATGTGCGGCCAACAGCATAACTCCAGAATTGACAATAACTTATGGGCTTATACTGTCCTACACTTCCGCAATAAACTTCAGCTTCAGCTCCACAATCGTTCAGAGGGGGATCCTTGGTCCCTGCCTCTTTCTAGGGCTGTCACAGAACTTTTCTAAAAAGGACGATATAAGACGAATCTGAAAGAGAGACAGCTTAAAAATTAAATATTTTTTATTAAAAAAATACTGCTGTATTTTTCCTGAAGATTCCTGTGGCTTTGTGTACCGCGCAGCAATGCACTCACAAAGTTTCAGTTTGGTGTTGGGACCAGTGCACTCTGGGCTTGGGCATGGTGTGGGAATTCAAGCTTTGAAGCCCCTCTGGCTGCAGATGATTAAACAACCCCCTGACACCGTAGTTGGGCTCTTGCCGGGGGACACATTAAGGCTTTTTTGCAGACCGTGAGGTATCTGCAGTTTTCCCACCGCCCCTTCCACTTCCCTAATCTAGACAAGTTTTCTTGGTCTGCTCTTTGCCTCAACATTGGTGTCACGAGCAATGACATTGAGGTCAGGCCACATGAAGCGCCTGCGGCCCGTTTATTCATCCTATTATTTGTCCTTAAATCTTTTCCGATATACTAGTTAGCAAGAAACTGAGGCCCTGCTTAACAACATAATTGCACACAAGATATATTCATCATATCCAGGGGGTCATAAATCGCATTTAATGTAAAATATCCTGCTGAGAACCAAACATGCACGGGAATAAAGAAAACAGCAGCCAGTAGCTGCCACCTATTTCGTCAGGAACGACTCATTAAAACCCTCGCGCATCACTGGAATGGACCAAACATCTGTGCCCCATCCTGCAGTGGGATTGTTCCGCCTGAGTTTAACAGAACTAGTTCAGGCAGTGTGACTTAGGGCAAGGAGTTTATAAAACAATATGTCATTCTGACCAATGGTTTATCCGGTAAAAATCTGACTGAAGTACAAATATGTTGAGCGGTCCATTTCTAAAAATAGTCCCGATGTGTACTAGCGAGAATGAGGCCTACATCAGGAAGACCTACCATTCGATAGTGGATTACTACTGGTCAAAAAGCAGCCAGGTCACTGGTCTGCTCTGGGACTAATCCCAGGAATCAGATCAATCGGACTGCATAAACAAACGTCCCATTAACGGCCCGCAGAGGGCTTTGGCAGGATGGATTGATTGAGATGGACAGGGATCATTTCTATGTAAATCTAGGGGAAAAAAGGGGAAGTACGCACATCCTGTGTAATCAGCCCGCAAACCATTTGCACTGCAAACAACATCACATTTAAATGTATCAAATATATTTTTTTTCCTGATGAGGAAGGTGGTGCTGCGGGTATGAGAAGGGACTCACCAAAAATCTCTCCGTTTTTGGCGTACTCTGTCACCAGGTAGAGCATGTTCTTGGTTTCCATGACCTGTGTGGTGGGGGGGGGGGGGAGCAATGAATAAGAATTTATTAGTAACTGACTGTCATCTGATTGTGACTGGGAGAGTGCAGCAGCGCAAAATTTGCAGAGCGCCACCTAGGCTGGGTGGAGTTAATTGGCAGGGTTTCACTCGGCAGGGATGCAGTTAGCGTTTCCTACCAGCCACCAGGGCACCTGCAGGCTGGTAGTGCAATCGAGAGGGACGTGCCTCCAATTGGTGATGAACATCTCGTGCAAGCCGTATAGCCTGTGAGTATTAAAGAGGGCGGTTGCTCAAAGGAGACAAGCTGCACTTCCTCCATGTTTATAGAAAAAGCAAACAGGTAGAAAAAAAACAACAAACAACTCGTGATTCCAAATAATTTTATTTAAAATTTTAATTTGTGAATTTCCTATTATGAACACAGAAAAAAATGTGTTTGCAGTACAGAGCCCATCCAGGTTTCTTGACCCATTCGTTTGTGTGCATTAATCTGTGACATGGCTAGCATCCTACAGCTGCCAGAGCACATTTCAGATATAAAATCGATTTGTCAATATAAGGCTGCATCCTGAATGATGATCATTAGTATTTAAAAGTTCTTCATAAAAATGTTTTATTGGTTAGTAATTTAAAGCAACAGCACAAAAAAACCCTTTATAAAAACCCTTTTTTGATTATGTTTTGGAATATTTTTGTCAATAAAACCCATAAAGAGACAACATTTCGAAGCAGGGGATTCATGGTACAGGGAACATAATTGGTTTCACAGTAGAATTTTTGTGCATGATGTTGCTGATCAGAGGCTCAGACGCAGAAAGTGAAACGTTGCTCGTCATAACTTTTGTTACTGCCAAGACAAAACACATTACAGGCCTACGATGGGTTCTATTAATAAATAATTTACCTTTTTTGCATTTGCACCACAATACGTTTTGTAGTAACTACACTTGACCAAACCGAGCACTTCAAGACATTCACATTGACAACACATTTCTTAAGAGTTCTTCAAAAGCATCTCTGAAACATGTTGTAGCTCCCAAAATATTTCAGAGCATGCCCAACACAAAGCTCCTCTCATCCAGATTTGCTCAGAGACAAATGTCAAACATGCAAACAAAATGTCTAGAGATCAGGCTTAGCCCACTGAAATTTCTACAGTACTCAGTTTAATGTGCTGTCTTTAGATCAGGGGGAAAAAGAGCTAAAAATACCTACTTCTCTGCAGTTTAGTTCCAATAAGTTCAACAAGACAAATACATTTTAAACATAGAAAAATATCAACAAAGTACAGTAACATAAATTCTTATTCAATAAATTACTTGTACAAATTCAAATTTTCTCTACAGGTGCATAATAAAGGATAAGGAACCCAGGACGTGTTGGACGGGAAGTTGAGTAACGCGTAGAGCTAGAACGCCCCACTGACTCAACGCAGCCATTCTAACCACACCTAGCTCTTAATGTGAGGTGCTCTTCTTGCTTCCAGGTACCTGAACAAACCTTGACTCTTCGAGGTTTGGAGAGAGGACAGTTTGTTTACCTGGTACAGTCTGACGATGTGTGGGTGGTCCAGCATCTTCATGATCTTCACCTCCCTGTAGATCTTCTCCAGGTTTACTGCGTCTAGCTGCGTCTTGTCGATTATCTTGATGGCGACCTACAGGACGAAGTTCGGAGTGAGACCTTGAGGTATGCTGCTAATGTCTATGGAATGATTTAAGACCAAGAATCTCAGTACAGAGTGGAGTATTTGCTTGCACTTGTGATATGCGTTTTCCTCAGCAAGTTGCACTAGACAAGGCCACCAAACACATGAACGTAACAAAAGAAAAAGCAGAGCTGGAAGTGAAAGCAGGCCGAGGAGAAGCCGTCCCACACTGCACGCACCAAAAGTCTCCTACTCTGACGGGTGAATGTTTCCACAATACACT
This sequence comes from Hiodon alosoides, assembly GCA_025775065.1. NCBI lineage: Eukaryota > Metazoa > Chordata > Actinopteri > Hiodontiformes > Hiodontidae > Hiodon > Hiodon alosoides. The sequence goes on from JAOYSI010001107.1 coordinate 8,559, forward strand.
GCCACTCCAGTGCTTTCTTTGAATTCCGTTTCAGTACACTGTTCCAAAAAACTTACTGGTGGTTTGCTTCACATCGCACAAAAATTCACTGAAAAAAAGATACAAAATTATACAAAAATGACTCAGGAATCGTTAGCTTGTCCAGGTGCATCGCTAAACACAAACACACACACACACACACAGACAGACACACGGAGGGAGAGAGGAAATCTAACACCTGTTCTGTCAGCAAATATATGCTGACCTGAGGAACTAGCAACAAGGAGTGGGGGGCCACAACCAAGCCTATACTCCAAGTGCTACCCAAATAGTTTTGCAGAAAACTATGGTCAAACGATCGTATAATGAGAAAACACACGGAGTAGGGGTTGCTGGGTTGTACTGGCAGCATTCTGGAAGTTCCCTTTCAATACAAATACCTGGGGACTATCAAATGCTATTCAACCTTCTTGGAAGTCTCTATAGTTGTGTATAAATTCTGTTTTATTTCTTTATTGTCTACATTTTCTGTTCCTGCAGTGTCTAGATGAGCCATATTTGTCCTCTTAAGCTTTACTTTTATTCAGCAGAGGCAGATGCTGTGATCCAGGGCGACTCACCGGGCCATCGTGACATGACATTTAACAGAAGCAACTACTAAAAAAATTGTACAAGAACAGCATCACTGGTAGTATTACAGCAAAATACACTACAGGTTGGATTTCAGGGATGATGGAAAGCTATTGTACCTGTCAGGTCAATACCATCAAATGCAACCACTACCTGAACCAGATTAGCGATTTGGTGCTGAAATATCTTACATCTGTGATCAAGCTCATTTCAACACAGGCACTTCACCAAACTGCACATTCCCTTCCAAATATGCTTCACTCATTGCATTATATTCCTTTAAGATACCGTAGAACAAAAACTTATTTTCTTCAAAACCAAGCTGAGCTACTGAAGGCAGAGTATCTTTAATAAAGTTCTCTCCTTAAGTTTATTTTTTTGTTTTTGTTTGTGTTGCTATTTACTTGTGAGAGAAGTCGTCAGTGGTTGTGTTTGTTTAAGTGTGCTAGCTAGCCCATGCAGTCCCGTGCCTGTGGAAGCATTACCTGTGAAAATTACAGTATCGGCACAAACCTAGCGTATCATTTTAGCAAGCTGCCTCTGCCTAAGTAGATCACTGGCCACTCCATGAGAGGGCAAGCCACTTCTTGAGCGATGTTCCAGGGAGCGTCGGTCAGGGACATCTACAATGCAGCAGTCTGGGTGACCCACCACAAGTTTACCAGGTTCTAACGGCTAAACGTTGTGGATTCAGAGTGCCTTAGAACTAGAGTGCTGAGGGTGGTCTCTGGGGCTGATCCCTCCACCGCCCAGTAAGGTGAGAACAATTGTCTGGAACTCCTCATAGTATAAATCATGTCACTTGTGTAGAGCCATACGACCGACCTTATGAAAGATTGGGTATACTTACCGATTAGTGATAGTTCATATTTCGTATTTGAAAGGTAACATTGGGATATTATCATAAGTATGGTTCCCTATAGTAAAAATAATAACGGTCAGTCTTCACAGTTGCCACAGTTTTTTAGAAGAAAAAAGACAGAACTATCATGGTGACCGCATAGTGACTGCATTTTGTGGTCAAATGAGACTAAGCGCTCTTGCTGCTCAGAATTCTGGGGATCTTCAAGGAAAGTAATAATATTTAATATTTCTATTTCAGGGAACCACGGTTATGACAATAATCCAGTGTTTTATGCATTATAGAAAAATTATTAGACAGGATGAGAAAAAATATTAAACTTTCACTACATATTTAGTTAAGTATAGCAAAGCCTTAGTGAAAAGAAAATGTATCTTTTGGGAATTGACTGGCACTAAATTAAATTAACATTAAAATAATTTACAAATGGGATTTTTTTTTTTTTTTACCATACTAACAGCTTTATTTATGCAAGCTTATTGCATTCGGATAGTCGTTTATTTAATCTATTGAGGCTGGTCATTTACCAGTTGCTGCATTCATAACATGCATTTCCTGTGATAATCTCTAGCGCAAAGCCAATTTAGGTTGACAGTAATCATCCTAGGGGGGAAGACTTACTTTTCCCACCAAGGTCTATAGGACACCTGCTAAACAACAGATATATTACGGGATACTGGAACTCTGAAAGGAGAAAAAACAAAACAACCTCCACAGGGTCATTATCGTCATCAGTCAAGGTGCTTCATTAAAAGAAATAGGGCTTTTCCTTGCCACAATGACCTTGATAAGACACAGCTGGACGGTGTACAACCCAAGCAACTGTCGTCAGAGCGGTCCAACTTGTTTAGGGTGCTATCCTTGTGCAATATATGAGAGTTTGGAAAATAATTGGCGCATCAGACAGAGGCACAGAGAAAGCTGACATCTTACCAACGCTAATGTGCGTTAAAACATTCCTACGCAGTCAGAAAGAAATAATAACCATTACTAAAGAGCATTACCCAAAAAACTGTAGTTCTAGGAAATGTATTTATTTATATGATGAGAAATGTATAGGTTGGAAACCTTGTATCAGAACCCGTTAAGTGGAACCTGCTGCATAAGAGAGCAGGTTTCTGACAATGACGTCATCCTGAGCGGAGGCGCCGTTTTTGTTGCATGTAAAGGGTCTCGTCAGAAGTTACAAAGGGCGCAGATTATAGCTTTGCTAGAAACCATGCTGATCAAAACTGCATCACAGCTGAGGCAAATATTGACCTGTAATACAAGGTTTTACGGTTGAAATAAGCAGCAATTTTATGATGCGTGTTACTACAGTTCTTGTATAAAATCTGCAATTCAGAAGATTACACTTGCTAAAACCAAACAATACAAAAAACGAATTTCAAGCCATGATAAGGATTTAAATAAATGATCTGATACAATTATTTTAACTAAAGACACAGTAAAAGGGGGGGGGAAACCCATCAAATGTCAGTTCCATTTTGCAGGCAGCTCATGTGATCCCAGATGGCAGAAGACGAGAGGACGGCTGAAGTTTGTACAAGGAAGAGTGAAGCATTGAAATCACGGGAGCAGAAAACAGAAGGTAGGAAAAGGTAGAACTGTTATTTGATTAGGACTATACTCGTTCATGGCTAGAGACCGAAGAGGCCTTGAAATGAGGGTAGCAAAACGATGTTTTTTTGCGTTAAAAAGTTAGCAGAAGGGCTAAGGAAGACGAGAAGTGATGAACAGGTCAAAAGGAGTGGATGAATCTGCCGTGTCATTTAGTTCGCAATTTGTTTGGAATACATAGTGATAATGCAGATTAGAAATGTATTATTAAATAAAATAAATAAATAAAATAATCAACTATTATGCTATGTTTTTTTTCTAGTCATGTTTTTAAACCAAACTTTCAGCCAGGTAACAGGCAGGCCTACACAAAGCTCTCACGTTTCAGTACATTATTAATTCCATTCCATTATTCATTTGCTCAGCAGAGGACCTTAACCAGGGTGACTCCGTTGCTTAAGAATTTCGGCTCAACCATTTATACAGCAGGATATTTACTAGAGCCTGCATGCAAAATGCACACAGACGGCACTACGGTGGGATTTTAAAGCTGAAAAAAGTCACATTTTCCAATACACTAACGCTACTATGCAATAGAAATATCTTACAAGACGACTGTCACGCTGTAATATAAACTGGTACGCCGTACATTAATTTTATTAGTACTTTTCCCTTCCGTAACATCTCTCCAAAATACTATGTATATCCAATCATGCAGGTGATATCAAGACCTACCTTCCCTCCCAAACAACATTTTTTTAAAAGTTGGTAACCGAGATGTTCAGTTTTACAAAACATTAGTATTTTAAGATCGCATATTTTATATTAGCAGGATGAGGTTTTGTACCACTGATTTAGTTACAAAGCTCACAAACACCTTTTACACTGCATTAGCAGTCAAGGTTGCATTCGGTCTCGAATTTGGCGCTATATGACCGTATCAGTGTGTGATCATTCTCAGTGAAAATGCAAATTAGAGGGAAAAACCATAATGTGTAATCCTGCAATGGTTGATGTAAAATAAAAACGAAGAGGTTTGCAGTGGAATATTTCAGAATTCGGCAGCATAGATCCAAAAAAAATAGAGTGCAATCAAAACAATAAAACTATTATTATTATTAAATATTAATACATTATAATATTAATAGTAGATTAATAAACAATCACATCTCGTTCAAGGCAATCTTGATCAATACAATTAAAAAGTTATGTCACACAATGCCATCTTACAGCATAAAATGCCCTTGTAAAGTAAAATAGTTTTAGAATATTAAGCATAAACATTACACAAAATTATGTTAGTGTTGTTAAAAAAATAATTCTAGTCCACATAATTCAGTCCAGTAACAAATATTGTAGCTCTTTTATTTAACATATGCCAACAGTAAAGGACTTGCTATTATGGACTAACTCGTTTCTGTTGCTTCTTCGTACCCAGGAGTCGAAGTAAATTTTAATAATTTAGCTATCCACGACCTTCCCATACGAACTGACGTTGAATCAAAGGAATAGTTATGGAAAAAGTCAACTCGTCACTTAATTATCAAGCTAGATACGAAAACATCTTGACTTCCCCGCGCACTCCTGAAAGCTGCGATGAGTGGCAATTTGCGGCTGTTAAATTTTATGAAAAATAGACAATTAAGAATCTCAGGTCGCTAACTAAATAGCCAGCGGTTGAAAGGAGTTGTGACATAGTACTGCAGCGCAGGGAATGCAGTTCTGAATAAGCAAGCAAGCAACCTATATACTTACCTCGGTCTTAGTGATACGGTGTCTCGCCAGCTTTACCACGGCAAAATTCCCCTTTCCCAGCGTCCGTTCGATATCGTAAAAGCCCACTCGTACCGGACCCCGGTGCAACGGTTTTTGGTGACAGTCCGCCATGACCATGCTGTATTTGGGGATGGAGGGGAGTAGTAGATAAAGGAGGGACCCACGCACCTCAATAGCTCTGTTAAGAGAAAAAGTGGCTCGCTAACCAATTCGAAAAATTTGACTGATCATTAAAATTCGTCTAATCAACAGTAGAGAAAACATTGGTTTCCCGGTTTCCCCGGAGCGAGCCTGAACTTCCCTGGGGGGGACACTAGACCAACAAAACATAAACCGGACATAAAGGGCGCCCGGTCTATCACATAGTTATTTCCAATTCAAATGGGGCTGACACGCTGACTGTAATATTTACAGCTCCACTATCATGACCACACGGGTAGAGTTCTCGCAGGAGGAATCATGTTCACCCCGCTTGGCGTGCATTGACGTCAGATCTGCTGGGGGTATTTGTGCAGGGGGCGGGTTTTGGAAGCAGTTGCACAGTACCGTGCCAATTGGTCTCCAAGACAACCAGATTCACCTCTTACGTCAAACTACAGCTATTACAATCAGCTGTCAACCTTCTTGCTCGACCGGCGCGGATATGATGGCTGTTAAAACTGTTTTTCTTTCTAAAAAAGCTTTGATTAAATGATTTCGTTACAGTTGTCAAAATACAGGAGATTAAATTGTTATTATGAATTAATCAATTTATTAGGTGATCTTGTTTTGTCTTAGCGTAGAATTTTCAGACACAACTTACAAAGTTACAAAGTACTTTTGTAACGAACTTATCTGCTTTGTCATCGTAGAATAAACTACACATAACCCGTGCAGCTCGCCAATCGCTGTGCATCTACTAAGCTTGTTGACTGTTCCTGTTATATATAAATGTTTTAAATAATTACACCTTATACCTCGTATTATTTTCTATTGTTTTATGGTAATCTTATTCTGATGAATCAAGGGTATATAAATGGGAAGCTTAAAGGAAATAATTATAAATATTTCAGATTTTTAAGCTGCTAAATAATAATCATGTTTGAATATATTCAGTAATGTAGTAGCACTTCTCTGTTGCGGTTTGTTGCCTAATCTTTGCTGAATGTCAGATGGTTCCATGAATCCTTGTTCAGTACACAACAAAGTAGATTCGCTTTTGCGCACCTCTGGTGCAGTCTAACAGCGTCACCTGCTGTCTGTTTTGAAATTGATTAAACAAATTATAATAGAGTGCTTTACTCACCATATCCAGAAATGGGGTTACCGAAGAGGGGCCACTCCTTACCGCAGTCATGACGACTGTTTTGGAACACATACACATACACGGTATGATCTTCACACAATATTCTTTCTAATGTGTTTGACTGTTTTAGTCTGTGTACTGCATTCATAATGTGTCGCTGTTGCAAGCCAGATAGGGTGGGGGGATTTGGAAAGTCCCCTATCAAGTCCCTGACATGTACTTCCTGAATGTGCGTTCCAGATGTTGCTTCCATTCTCGTGCTCCTCTGCATCCTCCCCTCCGACTCGGTTACCACCCCCGTGAAAACCTGTGCTGTGGCCACGTTCAGCAAAACTTGGCACTTTTCCCTGTAGCTGGTCATGCTGTTTGGTGTGCGGAGCTCAACAAAATGAACACAAAAGTATCCCAAGAAGTAGGCCATCCTCTCTCTCAGCTGTATCTCAGAGCTTGAAGAAGTCTACATAAAAAGAAGAAATTGCAGCAACTAGTACTTTTCTTTTTTGAGGTTTTTTGGTTTACACCTGTTGAATAATTTTTTTTTAAAAAGATGTGGAATAGAACTTAAGAAAAATTATCTTCCCAACGTAAATGTCACATTTAAAGTCAAGATTAAAGTCTGAAATCTAAACGAACTGCCCGACAAAACATTCGCACCTGATGACCAGTCAGATAGGACTACATCTTCAATTTTTGCAGGTGGTCATACTTCAGTAGTACTCTAGCAACTGATATTACCAACAATAATGACTAGTCGGTTTTAAATCCTTAACTCATCTTATTTTCTCCTTCACTGACAAAAGCACCTGCCACAGTTTTTCTTATTAATTCATCTGATTTATTGAGGTCTCACATTCAGACTTGCACCATCAGACTTGGCAGACACATTCCAGCTCCACATGTTAAAAAAATTGTTGGACGTAGGATGCAGGAGCTCTCAGAAACAATGTCACAGGAAAACGATTTCATCCTTGATTCTTACCTGAGGTAATAGCAATATGAAACATCCATGCAAACTGGAGTGAAGCTATCCTAACATCTGTATTTTCATACTTTTCTTTATCCAAACAAAACGGCAAATCATTAGCTGATGCCTGACAGTGTGTGTGTGTGTGTGTGTGTGTTTTTTTGCTTTTTTGCAAAGCTCTGTACATTGTTTTTTCCCCCACTGGAGTCAGAGCAGTAAAGGGTTTCAATGAGGTTGGGCCACATGAGAATTTTGAAGCAGTAGTGCATTTTAGTGATGTTCTTTTAAAATGTCCTCCATGTACCTCCCACTTGGAAGGACAGCTCAACCAGCAGTCCTTACTCAGACCAGCGCATTGCGATGCCCTATGGGGATTCCCAGGAAACTTTTTTTTGATGAACCATTAATGTAAGGTCAGTGAGAAAGCATTGTTCAGAGGAATATTTGAGTCAGCAGTAATGCCGCTGTGTTGGTTTCCTGTGAGCTTATCCAGTTCCCAGGCCTCTGCCCCCGCACAGGAAGCCTGCAAGTGATGAAGGCCCTCCCTCAGATCCGTGCAGAGCGTGCAGTGACATTACTGGACATATGGGGAGGGGCGACTCCTGGCAGGACTCCTCCGGCTTAGGTGATCTACTTGTAAGATACCAAGGAATGTGTGTGTGTGCGTGTGTGTGTCAGACTTTTGTCCGGCAAAGCAGTGTGGACACCACCAGGGGGCAGCAATTGCAGCTCAGTAGCCGTAGATGTCGTTGTCCACCCACCCGGCCTCGTGGTAGTACTGGCTGCGGCTCTGGCAAGTCTCATAGATGTCGTTGGCCACGAAACCACTCTCTGTGCTTGCCAGCGTCACAAAGCCACTTTCAGTGTCATGACCCGGCCCCAGGTTGTCGTAGTCGCCGGGCGGTGTATCTGGGGAGGAGCCCAGGAAGGAGGTGTTCTTAATGTCCGGGCGAGCGACAGCCAGGTCTGCCTCATGCTGCCGGCGGATGACGTTGTAGACGTCAGGGCTGGGGCTGTTGCAACGCTCTGCGGAGGCCCAGTAACCCGGCTCCTTGGGGCAGGTCTCACTTTGATCCTTCCTCCTGTACACAGACACTCTAATTGAGTACATCTGGAAACCGCCACATTCATCCCTAGACCATCACACAAAGTTAACACTGCACAGAGGGCAGGCTCTTACTTTCGAGCAAAAAGCTTGACGCAGAAGACCCCCGAGGCCACCAACAACAAAAACAGAAGAGAGATGATGGGCAGGACTATGTAGGCGATGTTCAGGGCGTTGTCTAAAACAAAGGGAGTAGAGACAGTCTAAAGCAACTTGTTTTCATATTATAAATGCATAGAGATAAATATAAGTATATACATCACAAGGAGACCAAATGACACATTGCTCTAGTGCTACACTAGCTATAATCACATCCATTTGGACACAACTATAAACAACAGAAGTGGAAGAAAAGAAATGTATGAAAAGAGAACAATCCACTAATTACAAGCCTCCAGAGTTGGCAACCTAACGTTTCTTTGTTAAAGCTACTTATTATTACAGTTATAGGAACTGATTTATTTTCAGAAGGGATCCCCTCTCCATTGTTACCTGTTGAGTCTGATACTCGTACTTTCATGTCTTCATCACCTGTGGTGACTAATGGGTATTTTGTCATCAAAGATATGGTTGGAGCATCTGAAAAGGGATTAATGTTATATATATATATATATATATATATATATATATATATACACACACACACACACACACACACACTGATCACCCATAAAAATATCACCACCTGAATAAAAGTGTGTAGGTCCCCGTTTTGGCGCAAACACAG
>JAOYSI010001108.1:0-34481 GCA_025775065.1 Hiodon alosoides
CTCATCGTTCTCCCAAGGACCAGATTCCTGACGTCCAGCTGTACACCCGAGACCTCCCGCAACCAGACGAGTTGGCAGTGTTTTGGTCCGGCTGTCCGTAAAACGAAAGCCCCTGCATATCAGCCCTTTCCCTTCCGACCAATTTGCGCTCCGTGCCAGCCAAACGCACAGAACTTTAGTCCTTAGTCTGTCTGACAAGAGTTAGGGAAGGCCACCTCGGTACCGCACTGCGCGGAAATGCTGACCACGCTTGGACGGAGGCTTCGATGGGGGCGATGAATCATGGGTAGAGCAGCCGCTGCTCTCGCTCCTCTGCAGCACCCAGACGCGTTTACCGAAAAGGAGTCAAGTTCTTATGTCAGTTCGGATCACCAAAGCAGGCCTTCTGGAAAATGGATATCCTGGTGTCTGCTCACTGTTTGCAACGGACTTTTTGTTCGTCGCTCTGCGTAAGAGCATCTGCTAAATGGCGGTAAATGAAAGCGTGAACGTAACTACGGACTTTGGAGCCGTTCGGGGACTGTAACTCTTGGCGATTGTGTTGTCGCTGTGGCCCGCGTGTGGAGTCTATGCGGGGGTCAGACCATGCTGTGGTTAACAGAGCGCTTTGCTATTGTGTGAACCAGCCAGCATGCAGTCACGTCAGCTTCCTGTGTAGCCTGCCCGCTCTCCGCAGACTGCAGGCCGACCACGGGGCCAGCCGAGTTCGCTGTCACCCGCCGGCGTTGCGTCGTTGGCATTGTTTCTGTGGCCATTGTCAGTTTTTATATTAAACGACCATAGACATTTTTGGAACTGGCGCAACACCCATCTGCGTGTGTGACTTCATGGGGATTCTGCCGGCCTCTTTGCCACGGGCGCAGTGTAGCATTCTGACCTTGCCCCGCGTGCTGGAGTAGGTTGCCTTCCGTGTTGTCTCCAGAGAGGCACGTGAGTTGTTCCCCAGTGGCGATATGTTTAACAGCCCCCCCCCCCTACTTCACATTAACTTTACAGTAGCTACGGGTGTTTCATGAATATGCAAGAGAGGAAGCCGTAGGTTCATTAGAAAAAAAAGTCTGAGGAGTTTCGGTACTCAACTAAATGACATTTGAAATGTTTTCCTTTATGTTATTTGTCTGTGGTGCCCCGTGACCCGTGCCTTGTTTTATTAAAGACAGTGGCCCCAATGGAAAGCCAGGGCATCTGCGCTGCGTTGTTTCAGCGTCTCCATAGCTGTTCGCTCTCGCCGTCCCGCACCCTTTCGGAACCGGTGACCTTTTTCGGTACTCGCACCACTCTGTGGTCCACAGCACCTCCTGACCACACTTTGTTTATTTCCCTTGTGTTTCAGGTGGATACCCTTCGCCATGTTATCAGTCAGACAGGCGGATACAGTGATGGACTCGCGGCGAGCCAGATGTACAGTCCGCAGGGCATCAATGTAAGAAAAATAGGCTTCCTTTTTTTAAAAACTTGTTCCCCCTACCAATTATTTCAAAGCCATAGGGCTCAGAATGCCACTTAGGAGGACTTGTCTGAGCTTCACGGTCACCTAGTTGATTGTTTCTGTATTGGTCACGCCATCGGCTGCGAACTGCCCACGAAAAGTAGAGACGGGGCAGGCTCCACGCAGGCAGCTGGCGTCTTCGCCTGTCAAAGGCGATCAGCGTTTTTGTGTGGCACCTGCGGCCACGCGCGCCCAGCCAAGAGGAGCCGCCAAACAGGTGACACCTACCGCCATGTCGGTTTAGAATGTCACCCGGGACTGGACCCGGATTCCCGTTGAAGGGCCAACGGCTTGCGCAGAGAGGACTCCAAATCCAGCTCTGGGATTCTCTCCGTTCACAGCCCCCCCCCAACCCCCCCCTCAAATAAATTAAATCTGCTAGCCAGTGGAAAGGAGATTTGGGGGGGGGGAGGGGCACCGTTTCCTGCTCAGCTTTTTGGGGACGCCGGTGGCTGTGGATAGCATGGAAATTCACAGCGACAAGCTGTGTCGTATAGAGAGAAATCGATCAGACAGTCACAAGGAGAGCCCAGTGTAGATTTGGGACAGCAATCCAAGCGCATTGGTCAGATCATGCGTCTGCCGTCCTAATGGCGCTGACAGCAGAGCCGCTGCGCGGGAAGCGGCGGAAACCGCGGACGTGTACCTCCCCCCGCCGCTACCCCCATCGCAGTCGCACCAATAGCGTCCCGTGAAAACGTCTGAGTTTGCACGCCCTTCGGAGGCTTTTCTGACGTTTTATTTCTTATTTTTGTTAACAAGAAATTTCCGAGGGGGCGTGCAAGGAGGAGTCTGACATATATGAATACGCAGCCTCTTCACCCAGACACGCTAATGTTAACAAACAGTTACCACCATCAAATGCTAAATCACATCGATGTAAATTTAAATGCCCTCAAATAATTAAACTTTTTGTTTTCCTTTCATTATTATAAACTGAAGAAAAGCGCATTAAAATGGATTCATTTTAAATACGTTGTCATTTAGAAAGCAGACAAATCATTCTGAAGGATTGCTTGGTTTCAATGATAATTGCTAAATTAAACCGGATTGTAAAATATTATAGTGCAATTTAAAAATACCATCTCTATATTAATTTTATTTGACTGTCTGCAATATAATATAATAGTGCTGAAAGTATTTGTGCTTGCTGTCTAAGGTGTGATTTTTATTAGATGGAAACGTGTAAGGAGGGCTGGGACTGTGTTCTGATTTGATCTTATCTGCAGGAAGGACAGCCAGCTATCATGCCAACAACTTTCCAATTGCCTTTTTCTTAGTTTTTAGATAACATTACAGTTATTTTAAATTTGTGTTTGTGAAGTATTTAAATAAATTACACAAAGTGGAATTTTTTAAATCATGCCGGAGTGTCAAAAATGATACGTTTTTCGCACCAATAATGAAATCGCTTTGTTAAAACGCCGTGGCAATACTGTCACATATGTCTGGGTTTTTCGAGAAATAGAGATGGGGTCAAAGCACACCCGAGTGAGTTCTTTCTGCTAAATAATTCCCCCTTTCTTTCTCCTGCTGTTGTTAATGACCAAGCTAACACACAATGAGTTTATGTGGGGAACTGTTCCTCCTCTGTCTTAGAACAGTAATTATGGCTTGGGAATAGATGTAGAGTGTCACCAAAGCTGAAGATTTCAAAAGTTTTTTTTTCTTTTTTCCCCCCCTCTCTTTCTCTCTCTCTTTTTTTTCTTCTTCTTTTTGATTACAGACTGCCTCTATCTTAAATAACAGGCTTTGAAATAAGAGGCTGCCAAAGACCATTTTCAGCCCTTTCTGATGGCATGGAAATTGCCATTAATGTCCCAAATGCTCTTTAGCAGGCCTGTCGCCGGGATTTGAAATGGCTTCCATTCTTCCCATTATATTTTCATTCCAGTCTCCAATGTGATAATTTGCTCTAATTGATTCCTCCATTGCCTGCCTTTTGAGTTTTGTTTCGGAGGGGACTGGATACATTCTCAATATTGTAATTTGTGTTTATTGGTTCTCTTTGTAAATCACTTTTTGACAGGGCGGTTAAATGCCCCTTTTTAATTCGGCTTCCCCTGGCTGACGCATTTTTAGCATTTAAAGGACTAATCTCGTGTATACTTGCGCCGTTGACAATGGAGATATATATTTTTTTTTATCAGGGCTGGTGTGTTTCTCCTTGTGAAGGTGAAATGCATTCTTTAAGGCCTGGCTCTCTGCTATACAGGGTGTCGCAGGGAAGGATATCACCAGTTGAATAGGATAACTGCCCCAAATATGTAAATGGTACTTACCGGACTAAACTTGTTTTGGGAACCGATTATCAGTCTGAGGCCCCAGGGCTGGTGGGTGGTCAAGGGGCTGCGGGATTCAGGTCTCCTCTCTTCTGACCCTTCAGGCGAACGGTGGCTGGCAGGATGCTACAACCCCCTCATCAGTGACTTCACCCACGGAAGGCCCCGGAAGCGTCCATTCAGATACCTCCAACTGATCCTGCTGCCACACAACCCCACAACGACAATAACTACAGCTACGGAGCTGGCCTTTTCTCAGCAAACGCCACTCGGAACGGAGGTCAACACCCCAATAACAAAATAGGACTTCTGTCTGCTCGGGACTGCTGTTAAAACAAAACAAAATCGGAAACAAATCAGTTGCTGACGTCTCTGGTCTCTGGGTAGACCCCCCCCCCCCCGCTACCGTGGTACATTTGGTGTACAGAATAGGATTTCACCACAAAAATCAAAACGTGTATGAACAGTTTGTCAGAAATGGATCCAGGTTGCCTCCCTGTAATTATTTCTCGTGAAATGATAAGTAAATAATTATTTAAAAAAGAAACAGCCCTTGTAATTTTTAAAAAAAAGAAACACTTATAATTCAATTTTAACGCTTCACACTACCTCTCAGCAAAAAGAAAAAAAGCATACAAAAAAAAATAATAAAAAACATTTCTGTGTTTTCTATAACTTTGTTGATAGCAGATGATACTTGATCACACTCATCGTTCCAGGTAGTTAGATTTTAATGGGCACCTTTTTGTTTTCCTCTCACTTTTATCTTTGGCCATATTCCTCTGCAAGCAATTTATTTGTCAAAGTAGTTACATTGTTTATTCCCAGAGCTTAAAACTAATAGCGGAAAACTGTCCGTTTATCATCTGTCTGAAAGCAAATAGCTGAAAAAAAGCGTCAATCTGACATTCGCTAGAATACTAAAATAATGAAAAACTAGTTCCGGTCCTCGCACTAGCTCACAGGCACCGTGACACGGCTCCGATAACCTGTGCGGGTTCGTGACATCTGATGAAACTTGACCAGCGGAAAGCCCGCCTTCTGATTGTAGGCAGCAGATTCATGTGACCAGGATGTACCTTTGCGCTGACCTTTGCGCTGTTACGTCAAGCTGGGTGTCATGTTAAGTGCTCTGAATGGAGATGCAAAAGCTGATAACCCTTGAAATTATTCTGAAAAACAACTCTCGCCCCTTCAGCAATGCAGTTTTAGATCCTTGGGTTGCTTTTCTTGCTCAATGAGGTTGTTAGAGGGAACGGGTCACTGCAATGCAATCACACTTACAGCAGCGTGTGGTTGTGGTTGTGGAGGTGTCCTCTTTAGCCGCATGATTGGTTTTTGAGGTTTAGGACCGCCCCTGCCCCCTTTCCCATATCCCACTGCTTTCCCCCTTTCATCCGGTGAAAAGCAAAGCCTCTGGCTAAAACCGTGTGAAACTGCATAGGTCTATCCGTCCGCCTGTAAGAGATATCGTACATTACTGCAAAACGGAATTGCAAATTGTGGTTGTTCTGTATGGTATTAAGGCATAACATTCCTATTCCATTGCTGCAACATCACGGCAGAGGTACAAGGCTTTTAGCCTAGTTAGGCTTCCCTTTGCATGATCGGTTTCTGCCATGTCATTCTGTTGTGGCCAAGCTGACATTGAGTAGAAATTGTGCTCTTTATTTTACTCATTTTCACATCTGTACCCAACAAAGTAGTCTAATAACAACAAAACCATAAAATCTATTTGATTTACGTTCGATAAAGAAACTGTTATCCATTCAACTCTTTTGCAAGACTCGGACCACTCAGATGCAAGTGCTCCTAGTTTAAAGTTCCCGGCAACAACTTTAACTTCAACAATTTAACTCAAGTACCGTGCAAATCCACATTATCTTCACGTATGCAATACCACCGATGGGAAGTATTCTGAACACACCATTTGGAAAATGTGTCATTATAGCCAAATACTGCTGTTAACCAAAAGACATGTGTAATGCGTGCAGAAGAACATTTCTAAATCATACAGTGACCTGTGAAAGTTATTTTCGTTTATTTTTATGTTTTTTTATTTGTTTTTGTTTTTTTTATATTAAGTGCAACCAAGAAGCTGTAATGAAGATACATTGCTGGTGTTGCTTTTGCATCATTGCTGAAAATGAGCCCCGTTTGCCCCCTTTAACCGTGCTGGTGCTACTAAAGTCCTAATCTAAAATCAGGCTAACTGCTAGTTAATTGAAAATAATGTTGTCGGAGAATCCAATTGAATACTAATTTCTGTTGAAAATATATTTATGTCCGTTGAGGGTCCTGGTAACTGAGTTTGTTTTTTCAGTGCTTTAAATCACGTCTACTTTAAATCTACTTAAATGTGGAAGTCATTAAGCTAATAGGATTCAGACATTTCTACAGTCAATGTTTGCTCTGTCCATTCAGGTAATACCAGGGAAGAGCCATCAACAACGTTTCACAATAGTGCTACATTCGGTCTGCAATAACGTTCGCCCCGTCATTTCTGCCCATTAAGCAAACAAGTCTAAAATGTGAAGTATACTGTCTCTCTTTTGTTTTTTGTTTTTTGTTGTTTTTTTTTTTGACATTGTGTCTTCAAACTTTACTTATTTTATGTTTATAAAGTTTACACAATTTCCTACTGGCTGCCTTCTCTTACCGTGTTACATATTACCCAGACCATTGCTTTGATACCAAAAACTACAGAGGTTTAGAGGTTGAAATACTCTTTCACATCAGATTTATTAAGTTTCTCATGGTTGCAAAAAATTCAGGTGTCATTTATAATCACCTGTAGTGCTGGCTTTCATCCCTACCACGTATGTTCTGGTATATTCAGAACCAATAAGCAGTCTGAATTTAGTGTTATCATACACACAAAAAGGTTTTTTTTTTTTTTTTAATACCCTTATGGCACGCAAATTCCGAAATTGTGTAGATATATATATATATATTTTTTTTTTTTGTGGGTCCTTATGTTGTGGGCAAAATCACGTATCTCTTGTTTTTTTTTAAAACGTTTTATCGTTTTACTTCGTTACAGCACAGGATTTGAGACCGTTTGTTTTCTCCTCATCTGTGAATTGGCTCAAGAATGCTATATATATATGTAGATGTGCACCTATCTTCTTGGTTTGCTCTGCTGGGAAAGGGCAGTGTCCCTTTCTCATACAAAAACAGCTAAATATTTTATAGGAATTTAGAGGTAGGGGAGGGGAGTGACTTTCTTGCACATTTGGGACAAAATTCACCTGGTTTACTTTTTACGTGAAGGGAATACAAATACGTTACTCTTACAGTGGACGCGGTCTTGTTGAGGTGATGCCGAAAGTTAATGTGAGAAATTAATTGGCCGCGCTAAACGGATTTAACAAGGCCAAACCCTGTCCGTAGACCTGGAGGAAATGGTGCCGGCTCCTGCTTATCAGACGGCACGCTGAAAATGTAGCTATCGAAAGCTCAGCAGGAGCGCAAAGCACCCGCGTGGTTCATGTCGATTAGCGATTGACAAAATTGTATATTTTTGTATGTGATTTAGACCTGAATGCTCATTCTCTAGATGTGACGTTAGGTTACAGGGAAATTATGTTCCCAGACAAATGTCCTTTTCAGGCTGACCGGAAGACGCCAACAAAAGACAGATTCAGATCCCAACTGACGTTTTGGCTCGGAATAGCTGTTTTTAAGATTTGAATGTGTCGACATTCACGGAACGTGCGTCGTTTAGCTGGAGTCGGGCTTTGACAGCGCTGGGATTTTCTTCCCTGTTCTTGTGCAGTTTGAAGGAAGGTCGTTTGCAGTCAATGGTAGACATCGCCTACGAAATTTTGGTTACTCAGCGCTTGACCCCGAACTCCCTCCCTGTGTCAGGATGAAAAAGGTGAAATTGTATTTCGACAGCGGGGCCTGCACAAAGACCCCGGAGGCAGCACGACTAGATAGATCCACGTTGTTCAGATTTTAAACCATACTTTTCACATTGCCTATGGTATATTGAAAGCTTCATGTAATGATGCGTTTAGGTTTTGCAAAAAAACTGATAAAAAAATTAAAAAAAAAGAATAAAAATGTATAAAAAGAAAAGCTGAGCAATTTGTAAAACATCAAATGTTTTCTTTGTTGCATGTCTTTTGTTCTTTAATAAAATACTGCAGTGTTTTTTGAATGTTTCTTCTTTTTTTTTATATAAGATTTCAGTGTGTGAAATCTCTGAGCTTGCCCTTGGCCCAGTTTTTACTTTTAAGATCTCTGCTTATGTAAAAAAGAAAAAAAAAAGAAAAAAAGGGTATACAAATGGAAACACGAAACTAGTGTCTTTTTTGATTCCGACTTAAAACTTGTGTTCTGTGGAGAAAAAAAAACCAACAAGGTGTAGGTTTCATGGTCTCTTAATTTGTACTGGTAATGCATATTCCAAATAAATAGTTTCTTTTGTTCCACGACTGTGTGCTGTCCTCATTGATGTAAGTGCCTTGCAGTCACGGTGGTCAGCTCTGAAGTCTGTTTGGTTTCTATGGAGGCTTCTTGATGTTGAAATGCTAATGAACTAGTAGTTATTTAAAAACGGGAAAAATCCTTGGATATGCGCTCTTTCTTTGACTTTGCCATTTTGATCCCTTTATTATCACACAAATATCAAATACTATATATATATAAAGCAAACGCGTATCCGATTAAGATTGACGGCCTAGTATTGTCCTACCCCTGCTGATCTTCTGTCCCCCAGTTCCGTTACCCGCTAATAGACAGCTGGGAAGCCTGTTTGACCTTTTAGGTCATGGCTTGACAAGCGTGGTGTTACAGGGCCCGCTCTCTGCATGGACGAGAGAGTATTCCTCCACCGGCTGTGACCTGACACCTAGATAGATTCTGAGTGCCTGCAAATCGCTTGCTTTGAGCCGGGGCACACTTCCAGCTAGGCGAATCTGTCACCATCTCTAGCGGCGTGCAGGGACACCGAAGTCGACCTACGCTGTATTTTAAGAAGATGGAACATAACTGTGGTGTAATGTGAGAGTTATAATAAAAACAAAACTGAAGTTGGAAGAAATGTGCTCAAGCATATACTTCATGTTGGAGCGAACCCTGGCCACAACAATAGGAATTTTGCCCTGCAAATATCTTCTCTGGAGGCTTTGTGTGGTGGTATGGGCAGATTCTGAAGCCACGGCCGAAGATTTCCACTCCCGAACAACATGCAAATGGCGGTTGTTGAGTTGGCCGTCAGGCCAGAGCCCCGGCCAATCTCCCGGCTTCCATTTGCACACAACACAATGGAAAGCCTTCATCAGGCCTGAGAGTCTAGTAGTCTCGCTCGCTGAATGACAACCTCCCGGTTTATCAGAACATGAATGCTTGGGAATCAATACATCAAAGAAACTCACTGTCTACTGCAAATATAGTCTGATAGTATCTCAGAATAAGTATTGTAATAAATAGGCAAAAGATATCGTCCTCTGTCTGTAATGTGTGGTTTTCTACATCCTACAGAAAACGATTGGTAAAAATCACTACATGCCTCAGATAAGAGTTAATTTGTAGCCTACTGGACCACACAAACCACACAAAACTGATGTTAATATGCCAAGTGATCGTTGAGCCATCATGTCTGACAATTATAGCAGGAAGTTCTGCCAAAGCCAGTTAATAGACTCGAAACAAAACAACATGGCATGGCGGTTGAAACGGTGAAGGAGGCCAGGCGGCTTCACGGCCCGTAGTTTCCCCTGACAGCCGTGATCTAGGTCAGGGTCAGGAGGATCCTGAGGGCTCAGGGGTTTACAGGCCTGCCCCTCGTCAGCCTCTCATTGAAGTGTTGCTTTTTGGCTCCCAGAGACAACTGCTGCTTGTTTCACCTAAGCAACGAGTTTGGCAGGGGGATAGTGTGCGCGCGCGTGTGTGTGTGTGTGTGTGTGTGTGTGCATGTGGTGACGGTGTGTCTGTGTATGTGGGGTGGGGGGCGGTAGAATGGGCCTTTTTCTCACCGTCTTTAAAGGGATGAGCTGGGGGTTGGGAGACCGGTCCCCTCTTGGCAGGATTCACTAGCACACACAGGAAGACATGGGTGGGGGGGGGGTGGGGTGCCTTACTTATCTCTCCCTCCAGATATTCTGATTCCGTTCTCCCAATCCAGCTCCTATTGGAACTTTGAAAGAAAGGAGACAGAGAGTGGGGGAGGGCAGGGATAAAACAACATCAACTTTGGGATTAGGAATGGTCTCCAAATGTTTTAAGGAGTGAAATCGCAGAGCACGGCAAACCCTGTAGGAGTGACGACGCGCTCAAATACAATTACGTGGGAATGCCTTCTTGTTGGCATTAAAGGAACTTCCCCTCAGATGACAGATGAAAGGTGAGCGGTCTTGGTGGTGTGATTTTAGCGTACTTTAATCATTGTTTTGCATGCAAAAGAATCACGCTTTGTTGTTTTCACTTAACACGATTGTACAGGTTTTGACTGCACCGGCAAGCCGGCAGTAATCTTGCTGCTTTTTGTTCCAATAATATTCTTTTACCAGTACCAGTGCTGAGTACCATCAGCATCAGACCAAGCACCGTTCACCTGTTTTCAATTCAGCAGCTAGTATTATGGCAGTGTCCATTTTTCATGCTTGCCGGACAGGTCTGAGGTTGTCTACCTCCCGGTACAAATTGATCTTAGGACATTACTCACCCGTGTTAAAAAATTCAATCTGAAGGCCCTGTTTTGAATCAACAAACTGTTTTCACACTGTGGTGTTGCAAGCTCAGAGGTGGCATTTAATTTGTGCTCATAAGTTTGTGCAACCCTGCAAACCCCATTCTCTCTCACCCCTTTGTGGGGCGATTGGAGGTGCAGGGCCAAGAGCGATCTGACATTTCTACAGTTCTTTTAATACACTCCTTTTACAATCTGCACTTCATAAATAAATCGGCCACAATTTTGCAGCATCCGCTGGTTCCCGAGTTTCCTGGGAAAGGTCAGCTACCGCGGGAGGGGCATCTGGGAAAAGCATTAGGTGAGGAAGATAAATGCAATCCGAAGCAGCAATGTTTATTGATGGCCACCATTGAAATTCCCCGTGGGGTGGCTTTTTTATCCGTGGCTAGGGACTTTTTAGAAAATAAATCCGCTACATGGACATGGGTGGGGAGCGTGGAGTGATTGGATGTGCCCGTTCAGGTTTTTAGAAAGACTTTTTATTTATTTATTTATTTTTATTTTTTTTCAGAAAGGTTTGTTTACTAAACCGGGAGTCTTTTGTGTTCGGGGACGAAACACTCAGCAAAGGCGAGATAAGGGGCGAGTGTTAAGGTGCCGCTAATCGTGGACGACATGAACGAGAGCCAATAATGGAAAACCTTATCTCAATACAGATTCTCCCCTTGCTTGTTCCTGGAACGCATATTTTAGATGCGGGATGAATGGAAACGGCGCTGGGGATAACAGGCGTGGGCACGCCACCCTCGGCGGGAGCCGAATAATTAGAACAAAGGTGAGCGCGTGGACGTCCTCGGACAGGAGAAGCTGTTTCAATTCCCGCCTGCGCTGCCCCCTCTGCGCCGTCCCGGGGCCTCTCCCTTTGTCGCTTGTCATTCT
The DNA here is from genome assembly GCA_025775065.1 of Hiodon alosoides. NCBI lineage: Eukaryota > Metazoa > Chordata > Actinopteri > Hiodontiformes > Hiodontidae > Hiodon > Hiodon alosoides. Next base: position 11,351 of record JAOYSI010001108.1, read on the forward strand.
GCTGCGCACCTGACCTTTCGCGTTTCGGGGAGAATGCCGCAGTATCTGTGACTTCCAGGCCGGCCTGGAAAATCCACTGTATCTGCCCCTCGCAGGAGTCACCAGAAATCCCCACGTCGACACTACCGAACAGCCGCTTTCTAAAGCCCGCGGAATTATCTGCTTCCCACACGCTCCGTCTAATACCAGTCAAATATCATCTCGCTCCCAGCTGCTTAATTCAAATAAATGTGCATCTGTTCTTCTCCCTGGCTGGGGATGAGTGAGGCATGGGGTGGGGGTGGGGGTGGAGGCGGGGTGCCTAGTCTCAGGTGGGTATACTAGCATTCATATGCATTTGAAAACGTAACGTCTGCTTTACACACACAGCCTGGCCTCGCCTGATCATTCCTTGCCTATCTTACATTATGCCAGCTAATGATTATTTTTTCCTTTCGCTCTGAAAGCATTTCCGTACACAATGCGCTCCTGAAAAAAAGCAACACAACTCGTGTTACCTCCATCTCGCAAACTGGGTTGGTGACGCTCCCTCCGTGCGTGTGTGTGTGCATGTATGTGTGTGTGTATGTGTGTGTGTGTGGGTGTGTGTGTGTGTGTGTGTCTGGGGCGGGACTGTGGACTTCGGGGCGAAAGACAATGGCGGTTCCCAAGCCTAACGCAGGTAAACACTGGTAAAATGCCCCAAGTTGCTCCTGCTGCGAAGGGTTGCCACGGCGATCGTCTGACAGCTGACGGAGATGTGGTTCTTGTCACCGTCTTCCTGATGATCGGAAAGATAACAATCTGACGCAGCACAAAGTGGCTCGAGTCTAGACGCTATGCAACCGGAAAGCAATCCCTATCAACTAGCACGTCTGGGAAAAATATCAGGTGGATTATACCATTCCCCTTTTTGGGGATTTTAGGAATTTAAAAGAAAAATCATACTGTTATTTACGTACTTACATCGGAAAAGACAATGAAAAGTGCATGCATTTTGTCTGAAGAAACATTTGCAAGCCAGAAGCCTGTATTTAGCCAGGACAGAAGAAACATTTAAAGACGGTTCTTTGCGCACCATTGTTCAGAGCGGTCTGGAATCCACTAAAACGCACTCCGGTCAGGGAGCGGTAGCTAAGCTATAATTAAATGCGGCACAAGCGCCAGTTAATTGCACCAATGTGTCTCTGAACTGGGGAAGAGTTGCTGGTGCCATCTCTGGAGGCCTGGGACTTGGAAGCGGATCAAGTTGGCAACGGAACAGAGCCCCACTGGGGGGGCGTGGAATCGCAGAGCTCCAGATGAGGGGGGACAGCATCGGGGAGCGGGCCTCGCAATCCCGATCTGCAGTCAGGAAGCCTCGGTGTTCCGACCGGGCCTTTGCAATGACAGCGCGGCTCGGGGTGGCAACGAGCCGGGTTTAAAATAGATTTAACAGCCGCGGTTCTATGCATTTAAATAAACTCAGCACACGCTGCAGGAGAGTTGCATTGTAGGAGTCATTACTTTGAACTGCATGTGAAACATTATTTCCTCTGCAGTTTCCCAGTTTTCTTTATTAGAAACTGATGGTAAGTTTCTTAAAACATAAATTTGCAAACGAGAAGTTTGCCGTGCTAATGCGTTTAACTGTTCTCTCCACGCCGCAGTTGCCTCTGAGCTGTAAACCGTAAATACTTTGCAAATTTGGGGAATGCTCTCCAATGGCAAATGAGGTTATTCGTCTTTGTGTGTGGGTGTGCGCACGCAACGTGTGGAGTGTGGCTTTCTGATGTTTGCCTAAAGCTTTCTGTTTGTCGTGTTAATGAGCCAGATATGGACTTTTTTTTTTTTCCACCCCAATGCAAATATCTCTCGGATTGAAAAAAGGGCCCGGAGACACTTGCTCTAAGTAACTAGCGTCCCACTGTTATCTCGGTGGAACACAAATCCTGAAATTGCCGGAGATGTTCAAATATTGAATGGAAAATTGTGCAGTGTTGCAGGGATTACCCTGGCAGAGGCTGCGGAGGGAAAAGGAGAGAGGCCCGCGTTGTCAGGCTAATTCCGCGCGGATCCGGCTTCCACGCCTTATCGACGCACGCCATCGCGCTCCTGGGAGTCAGGATCTGTGCACCCGCCCTGCGAGGACAGCCTGAACCACAGCGGGGCAGAGGAGCCTGGGAGTGACCTTTGGAGGCGCCCTGCATCGAGCTGCGTCGCGTTCTTCGCCGTGTTCTCTCTCTCTCTCTCACGCTTTTTTCCTTTGTGTCTCCTCTGGTTTGATTCTGCAGGCGTGCAGGAGTGCATGCGGTTTATCTCAGGGGCTCATGCATGTGATACCTGTGTGCGTGTATACAGGCACATGCCTGTATCTCTGGATGAACTCACTCCTGGGCGTTTGCTACACATAAGAATGGCAGAGGCTGTCACATTGAGTTTTCAAACAGGCCCAAATGCAGAGAGCCTCAAGACCAGAAATTGCTTTATCTCGGAAGGGCTTTTTCAAGGCAAAGCACATTCTGATTCAAATTTGGAGAAAAAAAATACACTGTGCTTCTTTTAATACATCTGTTTGACTTTAGAATGTCCCATGCTTGAAATTTGAACGAGGATCTCAGCTTGACAAGCCTAGTGGTGTTAATTATGTTCTAAAACACATAGCAGTGTTAAAGGAGAGGTTTCGATCTGAACTGGGTCTGACACCCAAAGTATAGTTTAAAAAAAACGTTTACAGTGGGACTTTTGCTAAAGATGTATACATACTGTGATGAAGTGTGAGGCACTATGGTCGAGGGCCGGTATTTTGGGCCACAGGCTTTGTGCAGCCTCTACAAGTGTTAAGATAATGTAGTCCTGTTGGCCTGGTGCAGCAGGACTACAACTCCCAGCCATTTTAGATAAATTCGGTAATTTGGTCATTTATTGAACAGCTGCCTTCAATTAACACAATTGGGAGCCTATAAAAAGGGCAGGGTAACCTGGTTAATTGAGGAGTGTTGGAAAGTGAGTGCAGAGCTGGGAGTTGAATTGGTTGTGCAAGATAGGACTTAAAAGTCTAGGTGTTTTGAGCTGGTTAGCAGCCAAATAGGGATACTTGTATAGCTTGCACTTTTGTTTCTTTATATTGAATGTTTTTTTTTTTTCCCTCTTTAGTTTGAAGCAATGTAAATAATAGGCGCTGTCCTGTTTAAACCTCATTCCTGGAAGTTTTACTCTTTTCTGCTAGAGGACAGTGTAAAGGGTCCAGAGGGAGTGACAAACATAACAAACATTTCCAGAGTTGTCCCAGTACAACTGCTTGGCAAATAAGTATTTACTCATTTTAAATAATTGGTAACATTCTTGACCAAATCAAATTGGAATGTCAAAAGGCAGATTTTGTGTATTTTTTCTTCTCATTCAGCAATGAAAGCAATGTGGGCCAAATACCACATTTACTTATTTTTTTGGCTAGGTAAACAAGTCTCAAATGAGCAGGCTTTTGAATGCAAACCACTGAACCAAAGTGGTTAATTTTCCATTTTGTAATGGCTGTGGTTAAAACCACCACTCACAATTCTCAGTCATCTGTTGCCATTGATGTGACAGAAATCATGTCTTTGGCATCACACAATGATCCCAGACAATCAATGCACAACTTCATTTGGAGAAAAAATAACTGAGTCACTTCCTCTTAGTTTCATTGCCAAAGTAGTTTTCCCCAGGAACCTCTTCACAGATTTACAATGAAAATTACTTTTGAATTGATGCCAGAGGAATACATTTTCTCCTCTAAACTTTGGGCTGACGTGAACTGGAAAGCGTTTTGATGCCAGTCATCCATCTTATACTATGTTTTTGTGTACACGCACATTGATGTAGTCATCATAGAGCCCATGAACCAGGGCACCTCTTGCATATCCCAGAGTGTCCATTTCAAATTTCATTCAAAGTGCTGAACTCACCCCACAAGAGTAATTATCTTGTTAACGACTGCTACTTGAGACAACACTTCCTAATTCTCATCTAAAGTGTGGTTTTCGGCCCTGTGAGATGACGTCTCAGATACGAGAAAAACGATCTTGGCTCTGCAGGTACCCCACTCGTTCATGTTCTAATGCGCTTTGTTAACGTTAGCACATCAGAGTAAGGGCTCTTTTTAGCCCGAGAGGCTAGCAACTGTCCACAAGGGCGCAGGTGGATTTGTGCAAATGCAAGCAAAAAAAGGGGTGTTTTGATTACACTTCTGCAAAAGTAAATCAAGCTATAACACAATTCACAACATTGCACTCAAAAGAATTTACGGAAATAATATAAATGAAATAATATCAAGTAACTTCAATGTAGAAAACCCCCTATATAGTAAAGTAGCAGATAAATTATAATTCAGTAAAACATTTTTTAGAGTGTTTTCATTTCAACACACTAGGGATTTAATCAAAAAACGCTGCATTTATGAACAAAACGCAGTGTTTAGACAGAGAAAAGCATCAAAACTATTTATATATTATGTTTATTATGAAATAACATTTTTCTTTTATTTTCACCACACAATCACTGACAACGTTTAACCACCCAGAACCATTTCATCTCGTTTTTGGGACTATCAATGTAAATTAGCTTCAGCTAAATTAAATGTCAAATGTATCGCACCTTCAAACATGAATGTTTGTAATTGTATGTGGTCCCAACCAAATAAATACATGAAAAGCACTTCAAAGGGTTTACATGCATAGGACAGCGGTGAACGGTGCATTTGTCTACTATTTCGCTGCAGTGCACAGAAGGACTAGCAGCAACGCAGTGTAATTTCCTCAGAAATCATGTGCTGGAGCCTAAGATGCATCCTCTGCCATATAGAAAATAGTAGGGAGCCGTGGTTATTATATACGGCCAAACGCATTCTGGGCTAGTGATGGAGATTGTGGCTCCTAATTTCCGTACATTGTTAGAGGAAGCATTGAGTGGCACTTTTCCTGCTGCAAAGAGAGCTTATCTTTCATTGAGAAAGAGCTTAAAGTACCTTTTGGCACATTCGATACCACACAACATGAATCTCAAACAGATCTCGGTAAGAAGTGAGGGTTGTCTCTCGGAAAGCAATAAGAAAAGAACCTGCTCGTGCAGCTGATAAACATGTGGAGCTTTTAAATTTGATCCACGACACTGCAGAAATTAAAGAGCCCCGAGTCATATGTAAAGATTTAACAGCCCTTTGCATGCACTTGAAATCAAGCTGTTCCTCGTGCTTCCTGTGAACACTCAGCCAGCTCCACACGCGGGAAATAGAATTGTAATGCAGATGGTTTGTAGGGCATCTCTGACGCAGGATCAAGGACCAATCGCTTCCTGTGGTCAGACAGTTTAATAACAATAGACACAATGTCAGTGACATCACTGTGAGTGGTTGCCATGGAACTCAAGGAAAAGGGGGGATCGTCTTCAGGGCCGCACTGCTGCCTATTGGAATAGCATCTTGGGCTCAGTGATGAAACAGTGATGACCTCCTATGGTGAGTTTGTTCTGAGCTGTGAGATTATTCTGTGCGCATGAATTAAAACGCGTGTTAAACTTTTTTCCACTCGTGTCTCACAGCAATGAGAATGGCGTCGCTTGTGGATTTCTGAATGTTTTAAATTAAAGTTATGGATGTCATAATTCAAAACAATTGTCTCTGTTATGAAAATGACATCTTCATGCGCATATTAAATCAGTAAAATAATTTCACGTTCATTTATAAAATGAAAAGTGAAGGAAAATGGCTATGTAGATGTGTATGTTAGCCCACATGACTGTCACAGTGTAGTTTTATCCATTGTGACTCAAATGGAACTGATAGCATATTGCACATAGAGCAAGAACAAGATGGATGCCCAAACCACTAAGTTTAATTTAATATATTAACTGGCAGGAGAGAGGGAATAAACAGTACCTGTCAAGGGACTCTCCTCTGAATTCACTCCATTTGGCTTTCCTACCTGTCAGATTATGTGCGTATAAAACACGCTCCGATTTGCCTTGTTCAGAGGCATCGCACCGTGGGCCTGTTGTACACGGTCAGCTGCAGGCACCAAGAAGAGTGCAACCACAAGATGGTAAGTCACATGATCATTTTCATCAGAGGCCACCTAAAAAAGAACGGCCGCTGATTTTTGCACTGTTGTCAGCTCCACATAAACATATAATCGTGGAATCCAAAGTCTGTTTAAAAGCAACCCATCAAAGGCTTTCTGTGGAGCGTTATTCTCAGTAATAAAACAGTTTCTCAGCAAGAAAGTGCCAGGAGGGTGAAGATATCAGGATCTGCGGCCGAGAAGCGAGAAGACGAAATAACCTTGAGTTTGCAGACAAAGTATTTTTGGTATCAGGGCCTTGGGCACCCTTGATTGGTAAACATCCCAGGATGGGAATAAAGATCAAAGCTTGTGCTGGAAGAGAACTCCTACCACTTTTAAACGGGCCTGAGTCATGTCCCGTGTTTTTAAATTCATTTTGGTGGCGGAGGTCCTGTGCAGCCGGGTAACGTTTCACAGATCAAGGCGGACTTGAGAAAAAAGGGGGGGTTTGAGGCTGAGCTGATTGATTTTGGCTGAAGCTCTGTTGTAAGTGCGGTATTATGTGGCCCGGAGTGCATTCACGTCGGAAGCTGATTAACATGGGCTGCTCAGACTGGTCTGATTTTAGCAATTGTCACTTGGTTACTGAAGCAACTAATTACAGCTTCTGTGTGGTCCTCTGCTAATTAGGACTGTGGTCTTTCATTATGTTACTTTACATATTAGCAAACATGGAATGAAATCAATTTTGCTTATTATATCTGTTAATATGAATAAAGAGGCTGCTATTTATATTAACTAGTTTAGGTGTTTTGTTTTTAACATTTAGAGAGTCTGTTTCTGCTACCATTTCTCAACCCCCTTGTAACACGCCTGGGCGTGGCCAGTCTGGACATGGGGAGAGACAGGGAGATGAGATTGCTGTTTACGTCTTTTCCAAGAAAATCTAATGACACGAAACCGAAAACTCTGCGAAAAGGTCACCCAGAAAAGAAATGACCAATCTTAGGGGAAAACCAAAAGAAAGCAGCTCTTCAAACAACTAAATCTATCTATCCATTTCAAAACTATTTCACATACTTTTAGCACAGCCACACAGCAGACTTTTTCAGATTACCATCAGTGGAAGCACACTCAGGGAGTCCCCCCGCTCAGCTTGACTGTCCATCATCCCTTTGACCCCTGGTTTCAGGGTGTGGCTCCCGGCTACGTGCCCCCCACCCACATGCATTTTCTGATGAGGCATTATTCAGTAAAGTTACACAGAGTGAAATTGCAGTGTTTTCAACTCAAAAAAGTAGCAATTCTTTGTTGGAGTGGCAGGTTCAAATATAGGCTATAGAAGAGTATATCCGTAGTCACTGGTTTCTTCAACTTCTTGTTGGTAATATAGTCTGAAATGTGCATTTATAGCCTGCTAACCGTTAACGCTTGGAACAGAGAATGCTGATACATCAATTTCATATCAATAAGCTCTTTATTAAAAGCACGGACTAGTTTTTTTTTTTTGTTGTCCTTTCTCAAAAGATTTGATGCACACTATATAGACAAAAGTATTGGGACACCTACACATTACACCTACAGGACTTTTATGACATCCCATTCTAAATCCATAGGCATTAATATCGAGTTGGTCCCCCCCTTTGCAGCTATAACAGCTTCCACTCTTCTAGGAAGGATTTCTACAAGGTTTTGGAGTATGTCTGTTGGAATTTTTGCTCATTCTTCCAGAAAAGCATTTGTGAGGTCCGACACTGATGTAGGATGAGGGAGCGTGGCTCACAATCTCCGTTCTAGTTCATCCCAAAGGTGTTCGATATGGTTGAGGACAAGGCTCTGTGTGGGCCAGTCAAGTTCTTCCTCACCAAACTCATCCAACCATACCTTTATGGACCTTGTTTTGTGCACTGGGGCACAGTCATGCTGGAAAAGAAAAGGGCCTTCCCCAAACTGTTTCCACGAAGTTGGAAGCATAGAATTTAAAAAAATGTCTTGGTAAGCATTAATATTTTTCCTTTTGTGGAACTAAGGGGCCCGAACCAACCCCAGAAAAACAACCCTATAGCATATAATGCAGTCAGGCAAAAAACGTTCTCCTGGTATTCGCCAAACCCAGACTCGTCCATCAGACTGCCAGATAGAGAAGCGTGATTCGTCACTCCACAGAACACATTTCCACTGCTCCAGAGTCCAGTGGCGACGTGCTTTACACCACTCCATCCGATGTTTGGCATTGTGCTTGGTGATATAAGGCTTGCATACAGCTGCTCGATCATGGAAATCCATGCCATGAAGCTCCCGGCACACAGTTTGTGTGCTGAAGTTAATGCCAGAGGAGGTTTGGAACTCTGCAGTTATTCAGTCAGCAGAGTGTTGGCAACTTTTACGCACTATGCGCCTCAGCACTCGGCGACCACGCTCTGTAACTTTATGTGGTCTGCCACTTCGTGGCTGAGTTGCTATGGTTCCTAAACGCTTCCACTTTAGAATAACACCACTTACAGTTGAACTCTTTAGAATGACCCATTCTTTCACAAATGTTTCTAAAGGCAGACTGCATGGCTAGATGCTTGATTTTATACACCTGTGGCAATTAGACTGAATGAAACATCTGAATTCAATGATTAAGAGGTGTGGCCCAATACTTTTGTCCATATAGTGTGTATCAGAGGCTTTTTGTATTTTTCTGTGTCAAAAGCTTTCCTGATGAGCATTTGAACTTTCCTGGTGACCATTTGAAAACACAATTTTTCTGTGAGTGTAATATAATAATATAAACTTTTAAAAATAGTTATAGAGCTATTTTTTTATACTTCATCAACATAGAACAGCACCATTACAAACGCCAGTGATTTAGTTGCATTCAAACACATATTTGTGTTTTAACAGATTTAAGGGTATTGCAGTATGTGAATGTGTACTATCCTTACTTAAAGCTGGTTACAAATCATATTTAATAGCTACTCCTTAAATTTGGAAATGATACTCTGGTACAGTTCCTAAAAGTCCCCTAAACCAGTCTTTTTTTCCAGCTGGCCGCGCTGTTGTCTGCTGGGTCCAGAGAACGGCTGTACGGGTACGTTACAAATGGCTGTGAAGGTCACCATATCCTTCATAGGGTCACATTTTATTGACAGCAGAAGACAGGGATCCGTCCTCTTATGGCGAGAATTGATGTTAGCGTGGCAGTTTGGGTCTCCCGCTTGACATCTTGGGTTTAATATGAGCCTTTGGAGACGCATGTCAAGGTTTCCAAGTCTATTAAGTTCAAGAGCCAATGGCTTTAGAAACTGCGGTAGAATCACAACCCTCGATGGGAAATGAGCTGGCACGGAGGCAGAACACCCATGGTTAAGTGCACGGAGATCTCTTTCTTCTCCCCTGTTAGTGTTCACAGGAGGACAAAAACTGCGGAAACGCTGAAATGCCCGGAGAGGTCTTAGTTACTGAAAATCACAACAGTAACATAATGACCAATGTTTGATCACTAAGTCTGTACAGGGCTGGTGTTTTCTGGACACAAAAGGGGGGCGTGCTGCGAGCTCTCGGCGGATGAGCCACGGCATCCCACGACACAAGACGGGCCACCCAGACCCCCTGCCGCTCCTTTGGCGCCCGCTGATCTCATTAATAGGGCGGGCCGGGACCTCGGCACCGATTGCACCCTGTCAGCCTCCATCAGCATCTCTGCACACACTCCGGCGCACCCGGCGCACCAGCCGTCCCGCGGTGGGCGCTACGCGTGGAACGAGGTCACCGTCCGCCAAGTGACACGCATGTTAGCCGTGGCCATTCAATCCGCGATTATGGGCAGGAACTTGATTGTTCTGAACCCTTCCTCTTACATTTCGTCAACTGCGGTTGCCTCTTCTCCCAGAAGTTTGAATGTGTTCTGCCTTGAGAACGCCCATCATTAATCTGCTTTCTGGGTCTGTCAGACGCCACAACACGAGTGGCCAAGCCCTGGAGGCGTGGCCGTGCTCTGGGTTGGGCTTCATCTCCCAAACCGTCAATCACTGCTCTAATCAAATAATCAGTCCTGATTAAGCAAAGAGATGTGTGCGCTAGGTACACGGCCACTGAAAATGTGATCAGACAGGAGCACTGGCCAACCATGTGTTACCTCATCCAGTCCCTTGTTCCTTCGCATGAATCACTTACAGAATGCTCTCCCACGTTCAGTGTAATACTCGAGTGAGCTCTGGCAGAGAACTGGCACAAAGTCATCACGTGCAGGCTCATTAAAAGAGGTTTACAAACTCTGTGGAAATAAAATTGGCTGTCCATTTAGTAAGCAAAGGCCAAAATCTGGATTTATTAATAATCACTGTACCAAGTTGTAGTCCGTCCTCTTCCTATATACACCTGCCCAGTAGAATTGATCTCATTCTCCTCACGATTTGACTGTAATTATCATAGATCAACCTAGCGTTTTTAATAGTGTTGCTGTGTATTCCTTCTTCATATCAACCAGCCTTTGAGAATTGTAATAAATGTACACTTGAGCAGTTAGGGGGAACCTTCCTAAGTGGACCCCTGAGGTGTCTGCCCCACTGCCCAGCTTGTGTCTCCTTCTCCAGGTCCTCCCTCTGAGGTCCTTACATGGTGTCTCCTATTACATTATGGAGACTTGGAGTAACCTGTTACACACGTATATGTCCATATATGTACATATAACTTTTTATTTTGAGAAACTATGTTTTGTATTTAAAATTTAAACCCATTTAAAACCATCCCAATAAGGAATGGATTCATTGCTGTTTTATGTGTGTATTTACTTGTCAGTTCAGTTTGGCATGCCATATATTTTGTAGGGTTGGGGCGCGTTTCACCAAGACGTTGTTTGCCTAAAGCAAAAATGTGTTCAGAAACAAAGAAATGAAGAAAAAACAGATCTGATAGCTGACCAGACAGGAACACGAAAAAACTGAATGAAATCACATCAGTCCCGTGTCTAATGAGGTCTTCATTGTCGCTGCACATTGTTGTCATGGCTTCTGCTAGTTGTTTCGGACAACAGGAAGCGTGTGCAACCTAGCAACACCTAAAGAGGACTGAGACCACAACACTATAATTCTTCGGTGTACTTTCAGCAATGATGTTTCAGCCATTTTCTTGCTTGCCATTCGAAATATAATAACCATAGTTTTAAGACCTGTTATATGCTTAATTGAATCCCCATACTTGGTTGGTGTGTCGTGTGATGATGGCTTTTCACTCAAGATCCATGCTCTCACAGGCCTGAGGATGATGGGGGTGTCCATGGTTGTTTGATGCACTTGTCGAGACGTCCTGAATGTTTGACAAACATGCTGTTTGTTTAGACTGGGTTAACTGGGTTAGGGTTGTTGTATTTTATGGAATTTCTTTTTGGAGGCCAGGTCTTTTGTTTGGCTTTTTTAGGTCTTGGCTCAGTATTACGGCAAACGGAAGAGGGGAAAACAGTGATTAAGTACAGCTTTCCTCTTCAGTTCCAGAATGTAATGGATTCTGACGTGACAATTGGAATACCAGCTCAGGAATGAGTGCCTGGAAGCCTCACTAAAAGTCGTCTGGACCAATCCGTGCCGGGGGATTATGGGCCAGCGGTTTAAAACGAGGCGTGAGAGGGTGCCAGCACACCAGATGGGGGCAGACCATGCAGTTGAATGTTTTTACAGGCCTGATTGGTCTGTACAGCCCCCACTCACCAAAACACACACACACACTCGTGGACCCAGATCAGAGGTGTGTTTTTGGAGAAACTGGGTCTCTTTGGGGGTACCCTCTACAGTGGTCTCCTGGCACTGTTTGCCAATGTCACCCGGGGGTAAGCAGTTTAAAATTAGAGCCTTGCCCGGATTAGAAGAGGTGTCAGACTCAAATTCCTATAAACCGGGAAAATAAAAACAGCTGTTAGGGTTTATTTGAAGTATGATCTAGAGAATATACCTGTCATATCGGGGGGGGGAACAATTCCAATTGCTTCCATATTTGTTTACAATTGACTTTGTATGAGGGGCAGTGGTCGGGCCTCCTACATTAAGTATTAAAAACATCTGCTTTTATGCAGTATATTTTAACTGAAAAAGAGTAATGCATCTTTAAAAATAAATATTGCGCCACAAGTTAAATCAAATTTGGGAAGCATTTTCCATGTTTTATTTTTGTGAACACAAAAAATCAGGCCCCATCCAGTTGATGTTATTTTTGTGGCGTCGTCCACTTTCCCCCACGCTGATTCCAATTCCGAGGAAATGAACTTAATTTCAGCTGCTGCTGTCCAAACCGCCAGCGACTGCACGGCCCGGGCAGGATGAGGACGGGAATGCCGCTGTCAGGTCAGCAGATGGGCCCGGTCGGGGAGGGCCGGGTTGCTCGGGATGGGGCCCGGCCGTACCTCTGCGCGGGACCCCTTCCGCGCCCCGCGCTCTGACCTATCCATGCACGGCGAGGTAAACTAATGGGACGGTGAGCTCCTCAGCGCTCCGGCTAAAGGTGAAACTTAATTACCAGTGTGGTAATGGCACCAAAATGCCGCGGCTTTGCCCTGTCCTTTCTCCCGCTAATGGAATTGTGGCGGAGAGGGAGGTGGCAGCCATGAGTCATGGCACCGTTCACAGGGCTAATTGGATTTCATAGGAGGAGCATCCTAATCACGCTAATGTGAATGGATGTGAACTCCGGAAGTTCAGTGAAGATGATGGGGGGGGTGGTAGCTATCCGTCAGCGGTGGGCTGCTGTGTTGGAGGGCGTAAGCTCCCCCCCTCTCGTGGCTAAACGACCTGTCACGGCTCCTGACAATCGTGTGACGTTCCGGCGAATAGAAGGTGGCGTCCGATCGCTGTGATTGATACGCACCGGGATCTGACCGTGGGCTTGACAGAGCCGTGCCCCGGGGTCACTCCGCTCCCTCCTCCGCTCTGCGCTATTGGTCTTTGAGCAGAGACCCCAGTGACTCTAACCCCAGAACATAGATGGGTATTTCTGAGAGGGAAAGGGGTGTGAGAACGTTTGGGAGTACGGCCTGAGGGGACCGAAGGTTTGTTTCTGACACTTCCGGGTCCCAGCTCAATATATTCTCAGCCTGGGTGGAACTGGTCTGCTCCCTCACAAATCCTTGTCTGCGACGCAATGGAAGGTCATCACCACCTTATTGAACCAGGGTGTTGCAGAGGGATCTGTCTTTGGTGTAATTACTGAATTAAGACGTGGGATCCATTGGACTTTAATGCACAGATACAGAGGAAAGGCAGCTCTGGCAATCCTTAAATTATCATTGAGATAATCTCAGATAACCAAATGCCAATGATTTCCAATATCAGTTTGTTGTTGGATTTACCACTAGATTCAATGTTAGCACTGCTTTTCTGTTTTGATAATGATCCCGAACGAACGGTCCGTTCCCAATGGACATGTACATTTGCACATCCATTTTAACTTGCAAGAAGTTGGTTACTATAATTCACGTTTTTACTATTGTCATAGTGAAAGCCTACTTACCAAAGTGTGGTTTTGCCTTAATTGTCTTGCTGCTTCGCTGTGTGAGACAACAAAACATGCCAAGTGGTTTTTGTCAAGGAAACATGCCACCATTTTAGAGAGGAAGTGATGTGGCAACACTAAAACACCTAATTTTGTGTTATCGAGTGTGTGAATGCTGGTGAACGCCCCAAACGGTTAGTTCAGCTATTGATTTCAGGATGACGATGATGATGATTGTTTTGTTTGTAAATTTTGTTTGATTGTTTTTTCTCTCTGCAAGTAATGTTCACTGGGTGATTTATTGGGGTTTCATATTTCTCTGCCTCCTAATGTACCCCAATCCTTGACCACCCAGTTACAAATTACCATGACTATTTGCCTCCCACCCCATTAAAAAAAATTGAGTCAATGTCTTGGGTCTCACCTGGCTTGTTCTCCTTTAGGCAACTTTCCAGGATTTTCTGAATCATTTTCCGCAAAACAAAATTGTTTTAAAAAATCAATTTAAACTGTAGCATTTTTTTTTTTGTTTATGAAGTTTTCCCTCTTCCTGAATGGCGTGTCTCTGTATCCAATGAGGTCTTGTATGGCGATAAATAAAGGTATGTTGCCTACCAACTTTTAAAGGAGTAAATGGTTGATATGATTAGTCATTTTAAGTTTATATAGCAGTTAATGTTAGTGAAATAAAACGTTGGTAATACAATGAATTTGTATTTGCTGATGTATTTTTGCGGAAAGGGTCAGCAGCTTGAGGGATGTTATCCTACTACATTAGTTCATGGGTAGCAGTATATCGATACCTCTTCAACAAACATTCAGAGTTAACCAGCCTAGCCATGGGGCACATTTTCTTTATTCTATTTGAAGCTGCTGTATGTAAAGAGAATTATTCTGGACTGACATGGAGGAAATCTTTTCTATATGATGTAGCTCGCAAGCTAGCAGGCAAACTAGCTTTGGTTTAGTAATGGTAGTATTTTCAATTGTTATTCGGTGCACTCTAGCTCACCCGTTAGCCTGACAATTTAAATTCTGGCTATTTTAAAAGTATAATGTAAAACTTCAGCCTCTAGATTCCAAGCAGCAACAGACAATGTAATTTTCTTGATGAAAACTATGGATAACGTATTGTGAGTGCCGGTTTGCTGTTCAATACTAGTTTTCATTATTCTTGGATAAAAATAATTCGATACTTAATTCACAATTTTTTTTGCTTTATAAGCCTTTGAGATATTGGGTGCACCAATTTAAAAAAAAAAAACCAAACAAACAAAAAAAACTTCAGCTTCATCTTTCTGCTGAATCAGACAAAAATGTTGTGGCTGTGCAATAGTGTGTGCCACTCATAACTCCCCCCCCCCCACACCCCCTCCCGGGAGGGGGTCGGGCTGCACGTGAGCCCTGATGCTCTTTTCCCCAGACAGCCCACAGATGGCTGACGGGATGGGCTTTGGCGGGCGGGCGGAGCACACGGGCTCTAGTCACCTCCTGTAAAGGCCCTGGCACAAAAACAGAGTGTCACTTGACCTCCAGGAATTGACCTCCACTCGCTCTCCGCACTCAGAATCATTGTGATCTGTACGGCTTCCACAGAGAGGTGACAGCTGAACCCCTTACACTGTACTGAACACGTACTGGGAGAGTCCGGGCATCTGGGATTATGAAAGTAAGGGTTGGGGGGGGGTCAGTCTTCTAGAATGAAAATTTCAATCACTGGCATCCCACTGGTGCGTTCTGGACAGCTAACTAATTTGGTGTAGATGCATGTTTAGTGCTATCTCGCGTGCCACATGAGTTTGGTGTCCGAGACAACCCTTCCACACAATGAATAGAGAGCTTCGGGACCTATACACACCCCATGCATAAACGCATTGCAGCCACAAAATTATCATGGCCGAAGGTGGCACCTTGAAGACCGCTCAAAGAATGGAGGCACGTATGATGCAAAATGAGGTCAGGTCATTAACGCAATGTGATTGGACAACTGATCTATAATTGTTTGCATATTTATGCTACAAATGCTCAAGCCATTCCTATATCTAGGTCACTTTCTTTTCCCTCATGTTGCCATGTCTGAAAAAACAGCAGCCGTGGCTGTACTTTATTTCTCCATTGACATTGATTCACCTTAAAAACCTTCAGAACTGTGTTTTGCTCTTTGCGAGCAAGCAAGAACAATAAAACTCACAGCCATTCTGGCACTATCTCAGCTGGCCTCTGCGTTTGTGGATGACACTCTCAGACGTCCGGGAGTCTGCTGGATATGTAGGTCACGCGGTGGCCCCGTCATGCCGCAGCGCGTGTGGCGAGGAGCGGTCATTGTTCCGTGCCGCGGCGCCCTGGCGGGACAGGCAGCGGGGTGGACAGGCCGCGGGTCCTCCGAGACCCCCTCTGTCAGCGTGGACTCCATTTCCTGCACTAATGGCTTTGACATTATTTGGCCGGACAGTGGAGTGTCTGGCTGAATTACATTCACCACTACTACATATTCATAATCGACTAAATATAGTCGGGGAGCAGGGGACTGCCGGGCACGGAAAGTGGGGATAAACAGCACTGGACAACCATCGTAGCTGACTTCTGCTCAATGGTAAAATGCCACCGCTAGCCCCTTCGCTGGCCGCAGGCTGTCAGAGAACAGATCCACTCTCTCTTCAATAACTGGGCAAAAAGCACAGATGAGACCGTCATAGGTCTTCAAACACAATCTCCCTCCGGACAAAATTAGAAATTCAGAATGGCCCCATACATGTATTAACAATTCAATCCGGCAACATGCATGAAGCTGAACTGGCATGGCGCTCCATTACCAGACGGCTAGGGTAGGGAAGAGGGTCTCGGGGGGGTCCCTCGCTGTAGGACGGGTCTCTGTTTGCCAAAACACACTGGACCCTGCTCGAAGGGCTCAGGGGAGCGCCCTGGCTCTGACCCGCCATTATTCCTGGCAGTTTGCGCCTCTTGCCCCGCTCCATTAATGTGATTGGCGTCCATTTAAAATTCTTTCTACATTTTTATGGAATTTTATTAAACTCATAAAACAGATTATCCTTCCTAAGAAGCAGTGTAAGCAGCGGATCTCGATTTCTTGGAGAACGGCCAACGCGCAATATTGCACGGGGCACCCCTGGAATGCAAATGCACCCGGGACGGTTCAAACACTTTTCTGTCGGTCTCGTTTGCCTTTACGGGAGAGCTTTTGGTTCAAAAGGGCAGAAGCCAGTGCCCCCGCATTCGATCTCTTCGGCGTGTGAACGCAAACTCGTAACACCCTAATCACTGTAAATTAGCACAGGCAAGAGATTACCTTGGTCGTATGCAGCAGGTTAATTGAACAGACAGGCTAACTTGCCTCTTGGGGCAGCAGCGAGGAGCGGGAACGCAGAGCGAACAGCTAATGAACTGCTACAGAAGGAGAAAATACAATACAATAGAAATACAATGAGCGTTTTGTGTGTGATAAGGTGTGTGGAAATGCTACATATATGGGAGGTCGAGATGGATTGAAACCACAGCATGGGGAAAGATGCTGAGACCTGACAACCTTGACAGCACGAGTCCCGGAAAACGTGTCTATTTACCACCAGGTGCATTTTGGCCGGCTTGACATGGTTATTATATTCAGCCAACCTGAATCTGTGAGCTGGCCTCTGTCTTACCGTTCTGTCACAGTGAAGGTTTGCAGTAACTGGTTAACACTCTTAATTCCGGTTTCTGTTGTTTAAAACAAAATGTGAAGCGTAATATTTAAAACCTTGAAATACACTCTCGAAAAACCGACTATTTGTTTTCATGTATACCTGAACAGCAGCATAGGACGTCCCAGTCAGTCTCCAACAACAAAGCCCCTCCCCCCTGCGTGACGCACGTCTGTCTCCGGCCTGCAGTGGCTTTTGCCACTTGCAAGACCCACAGCAACCCCCACTATACTTCTTACTTCGACGTGCTTTGTTGCACTTGGATCTGACGTGCTGTGCTCTGCCCTGGTGTGCTGTGTTGCACTTGGACCTGACGTGCTGTGCTGCGCTGTGCTGAAGCACGGCTTCAGAAAACTCAATACAGTCAAAAAATGGGTGCGTGTAATCAGTGCCATAGTCACTATTGCGCGGCCGCCCTGTAAGGATTATTGTTTGTTTATGGGCCCTCCTGATTACACGCTTACGCGTGTGTTACGTGCATTGTGTTACACTTTATCACCAGTTATCATCACATTTAGTTAACTCAAGCAATGATTTTTTTCATAGCTTCAGTTAAAAAAGAAAAACAGGAACTTTCTGCACGACAGTAAAACTGCATCCAATTTCAGCTTGGTGAAAGGCTGGATACGGCTGACAAGCAGGCCTGTTGACTGTACAAGGCAGGTGTCGTGGCACCACCTCTGGAGCCTCGCCAGCCCCACTCCAAACCTAAAGCTTGTATGTAAATAGGACAAAATGACTTTCAATAACTGGTGTGTTAAACAACTTCATCCTTCAAAGGTGGCACTAAACCAATGAGCGCAATCAATGTCTCCGATGACATCTGGCATTCCAGCTGTCATTAAACTCCCCATTTAATTACCGTTACCGCCGAACGAGCGCGGGGAAATTGGCTGCATTGTCCAACCCTCTTAACAAAGCAGAATGCTACGCGGCTAATACGTAGCGACATGGCTGATTTGACTGATCCTGGCTTAAAACGCTGCCGAGTGAAACCACTTGAATAAAAAGCAAATGAGGCACTTAAAAAGGCTGTTAATTACCGCTCAACCTTTCCAAACACTTTACAACCGCCCTGTCACAGAGGAGCCACGCTTTGCGGATACCATCTAGGTCTTTTTAAAAGTAGTAATTGAAAAACAAGTGCGTGGAAATGTGTTAGCCATGAGTTACTGTCACCTTGTGGGAAAGAAGGAAAGAATGTTAGTCAGGCAGCTTTGTTTTTGTGAGAGTAAACATTACTAACAATGCTGGTATCAGTGTAGGTGATTAGGCACGTTATATTGAAATTCACGCAACTTTCTTAACTCTGCCTTTGGGAATTTAGTTGTGCATTACCCATATTTTACCTCAAGAGGGCCACAGTCCTAAAAGTGTATATCTGTTGAAATGCTTAAGTCCTACCACAGGAGGGCAACAAGTCCTATTTAAAAAATAAAAATATTTGTGACATAGAAGTGGAATCTCTGAGCTGCCGAACCGCCCCAAAGGCTTAGCTAATAAGAAATATATGTGCACAGAGAGGGAGGGTTGTTTGAAAGTCTTTTTTTTTCTTTTCATTCTTTTGGTGGCTGATGCTCCAAAAGTAAAGCATGAAGTGAGCTTGTTCAACTCTTGTAGTATTTTGCTTTTTATGCGTATTTAATCACAGGTTAGGCCCTAATAGAGTAACTTTAATGCTGTTTCTGTCAGGTTTTGGTTGGGACACGACTTGGATTAGGATAAGAACTACAACAATCAGGCCTTCATTGTGTTAATACTGCCAAAGAGTGTGATTGCCATGTGAGTTGCTTGACAACTAGAGATGGACCAATGAAGTCATTGCAGTTTATTGTAAACTTTGAATTAAGCTTACAATAATCTTGAGCTGGCAAAAGCAAGCCATCTGGCGGCCCTTTAAAAAAAACATTGCTGCCATCTTTGATTTTAGAACCAAGAATAACCAGAGAAACAACAAACATCTGGCTCTCTGGTTTGACCACTAGTGGTGAATGTGATGCGGAGGACTATCTTTTTATCTCAGTCTCAACTTGATTGCAAATAAACATTTTTTAGATCACTATTTAATAATAGTGTGAGGCACTATAATAATAATAATAATAATAATAATAATAATACATTATTGCCAGCTTCAGGCCTGCTTACACTACTGCCACCTTTTAGCTATTTCTAAACACATGTACCTAAAAACTACTGCTAAAAAGTAATTGTTTAGTTTAAACAATTGTTTAGTTTAATGACTAATATTATGGGAACAATATGATTAATATTCTTGATATTATTCACAATGGATTTTCCAAATAATTGTTAAAGGTTTTCTTTAACTGCAAATATATTTTATTTTTGTATATATATATAATTTTTAGATAAATTATACTTATCATGACTCTAAAATGCTAAATATATATATAAAGACTGCGTTTAAAAAAACAGTTTAAGGTTGTCTTGAACAAGAATAGAAATGTTACACCTTAACATATTTTTATTGGAACTTCAGCTTATCAAGTTTAGTTTGATTCATTGACAGTACTGGAAATAAGAACTCTCCATGTGGTTGCTATGGACACTGTGTGAACTCTTCTCTGGGTGTGGGATTACATGGGAGCAAAGCGTCCATCTTCAGTAGGGTACTGCCCATATGACCAACATGTTGCATGACACTGTGTCTATCATGATGACGGACGGGTTTTGTCCAGCATTATAAATTCATTAAAAAAGGCCCGACCACTGTATGAGAAGGAAAAATTTGTGTGCTGAAGAAAATGCACTATTGTAATCGGTGAACACCTAGATACAAGTTACGTTCACTCCCAATACACACAGGTCAGGTGACCAACTTCCCACAGCTAAACCCCAAATTCGTCCATTTGACTTTATGTTAAAACATTTATTTATTTATTTTTTATTTTAACTTACAGTGGTTGGCAAGTGCATGCACAGACTGGATATTCTCAACTGTTGTCTTGGAAACGGATTTGGAAATGGCATGGATGTAAGGGCCCAAGTCTGTTGCCAAGACAACAGTCCAGCATATGCAATCTATGCATGTGAATGGCAACGGATCCTCTTTTTTTTTTCGTTCTAAAACGGGACTTTTTCTATCTAATTATATTTGTGGAAAACCCTTTTCAGAGTGAAATACTTTACAGTTCTATTGACAAATTAGGCGAGATCAATCACTATGTCATTGACAGGCTCAAGGTTTCTTTTACCATTAAGATTAACGCACCCAAAAGACGGAGAACATCATTTTCTTTGTTATTGCTGCTTATTGGCGCTAGTGCTGTAAAGATTGCAACAAATGGAAATATAGTGGTTTCCTGCTACTTGTAAATTAATTATTCTGCGAAAACTAAACACAGAAATACAAGCCCATAAAAAAACACATGATCGGTCCTTGTCCGATGTATGTTCAAAAATACCCATTTCCTTTCCATTCTCGTTCATGTGATTGTCAATATTTTACTTTATTAATTAAAACTGATTAAAAAAAAATGTTCTACTTAAGTTAGAATTAACGCAAAATGATCAATGACCAAGTGTGTACACCAGCTTCACATAATTGCGCGTTTGTGCAGCTCGAGCAAAACGCACTTTCTTTGTGCCATTTATTTATTTCAACACAATAGAGACACCTGTTGATCACTAGCAATTCGCCCAGCCCCTTTTTTTGAGGAGACCATGGAGTAATTCATTCCTATCAGCAAAACCAAAAACATTTCGTAAAAATGGCCAATTCGGGGTAAGTGCTTGAGGACATTTACTTTAGTTATCAAATTAGTTTTCAACCTCTGCTGTTTAAAATTCTGATTACCAGACGAGTTCTGTTCTAAAAGCAACGGGGCTGAAACCACAAGCAGCGTAACCGATGTCGACGCTAAAATGGATCGTCTCTGCATGAAGTACACAAGTTTCCACATGAAGTATTTAACGGTGACACCGCAAAACCTCATCGGTGTTTGGGAAAAAAAGACAACATGGCATGAAACGACAAGCTCCGCGCTGTTCATCCATATAGAACGGATACGAGGAGATGACAGAAAGAACATTTTGGATATTGACTTCATGTTAAATGCATGAACAGATTTCACAATGCTGTCTATGTGAGATGCAAGAGTTATTGCCTTAATCATTTTAAAGCTTGGCTGGGATTCCTTTCTCCAAGAATAATGGCGCAGCCCTTAAATACAACTTAATGTTTTGTCTGCCGTTGTAGTGTAAAAAAGGGAACATAATATATTAATAAAAATAATATTTTGGTAAATGGTGCATCTAAAACTTCAACGCAGTTAATGTTCCTAATCCCAAATATATTGTAAAATCGTAAATTCAGGGTAAGGGCTTATATACAAATTCTTGATACAGGTTATGTGCTGAAGAGTGACAACCTACACACGAGGTAGAAGTGCCCCATGCTTTAGGGACCACAGCCCAGCATTAATCCATCTGTTTACACCACTAAATAACACCATTTATAATGCGTCCCTTTTAAAATAAATCAAGGTGTGATCAAAACCAGCACACTTCAGTGCTCACGCACTGGATTTAACCACTCCTGAACATCAGGTCCACCAAGGAGCCTCCAGGACCCTACTTCGCAGTTTGATTAATATCATTATTTGGAGAGGAGGTTACCTAAACTCATGTTTATGGATTAACCTAATGGTCTTTGGCCCTGAAGGACTGGGATTGACCACCTCTGGCTGAAAAATATCAGTCAGTTATCATATAAGTGTTACATGACTGCCATCTAGAGGCAGGTCTTTCAAATTTAAATATACAATAAATAATTCCACAGCCCTAACCTTTTCTGCTGTAGAGTATGACACAAATCACAAACTCAACTTTGTGCCTTGTAGGATATCAGAATTGATATTTGTCAGCTGTACCCTGTTTATATGATAGGTCTGTGCTTTTAAGTCCTGGTCCTAGGGATCTGCATTATGTGTTCAGTTTTCCTCCAAAAGTGGGTTGTTGGGTTAGGGTTATGGTTATATTAAAGAATGGGTTAGGGTTATATTTAGGAGTGGTTGTTGAGTTAGGGTTATGGTTATGGTCATATTTAAGAGTGGGTTAGGGTTATATTTGGGAGTGGTTGTTGAGTTAGGATTAGAGTGGGTTGTTGGGTTAGGGTTATGGTTATATTTAGGAGTGGTTGTTGAGTTAGGGTTAGAGTGGGTTGTTGAATGAACAACTAAGTGCTGTTATGAGACACAGGCAACAAAAGTTTTTATGTGTTTATTATTGTAGAAAGATATGGTTACTGTATTTGTGCCTCCTGGGCTAAATCTAAATGTGTGTTAGTAATTTGTTCAATTATACCCCATAAGAGTTCATCAATCAAATGACCACATGATCTTGCATTATTTTTAAATTTTTAATTAATTTAATTTCTATAACTTAAAAACTATTGCATGCTAACCAGATCCTTTCTATATCGACCCTCATGTTGTGTCCCCTGGGTCTTCATCTCCACTTTAGCCGTCTCCAAGCCTGTGTCTGTGTCATCTAATGGTCAGAATCGTTCCCCTTGTACAGTTAAACATCTGACCTATCAAAAGGATTGCATACTTTCATGACATTCCTCAGATACTGATGCAAGGGAGCCAGCCAAGCTTGTTTCGTTAAAGGAACTTCTCTCCATGCATTGTCAGTCATACCTGTATATCCGGCAGAACGGTGAGATGCATTTTCTTCTACAGCTAATGGGGCTCGTGTTCTGCTCTGGAATCGTCACGGCTCCGATTGAGCCAAATGGAGCGTTTCCATGGCAACGGCTGATATGGGACCGGCCGGTGCGGCACGGACAAGCAGCTCTGGGCACAGGCGGTGATGTCAGCGCACGCACCAGCATGCCCTGTTACATCAGCGGATCAATGTGACTGACTCGGCTTTGAAAAAATAATCCGCTCGGTATTCAGCAGTCTCCCAGGTACCACCTCGTCCGCCTCCAGTTACACATTCAGCAGTCTC